>MU266522.1:0-11367 GCA_021014945.1 Leucogyrophana mollusca | reverse complement strand
GTGGAGCGATCAGGGTGCCCCACAGGACGCAACGCCAGGGCTGCGCGATTCAGCTCCATGGCTTCGTCTAGGTCGGCTCTGTCGCCGGACTGCTCGAATTGAGTGAGAAGGGTGTTGGCGAGGTTGTTCAGGGACATGGAGCGATCGGGGTGCCCCACAGGACGCAATGCCAGGGCTGCGCGATTCAGCTCGATGGCTTCCTGCAGGTTGGGTCTGCCGCCAAAGTGCTGGAACCGAGTAAAAAGGTTGATAGCGAGCCCGTACAGGTACCCGGAGCGATCGAGGTGCCCGACAGGACGCAACGCTAGGGCTGCACGATGCAGCTCAATGGCTTCCTCCAGGTCGGCTCTGTCACCGAACTGTGTGAACCGAGTGACAAGGGTGTTAGCGATGTTGATCAGGGATGCGGAACGATCTGGGTGCCCCACAGGACGCAACTCCAGGGCTGCGCGACTCAGCTTCATGGCTTCGTCCAGGGAGGCTTTGTCGCCGAACTGGTTGAATCGAGTGGTAAGGGTGATAGCGAGGTTGATCAGGCACATGGAGTGATGGGGGTGCCCTTGTGGACACAACTCCAGGGCTGCGCGCTCGAGCTCTATGACTTTGTCCAGGTCGGGTCTGTCGCCGCACTGTCTGAATCGAGTGGTAAGGGTGTTAGCGAGGCTGGTCAGGGTCGCGGAGCGATCAGGGTGCCCCACAGGACGCAACGCCAGGGCTGCGCGATTCACTTCGATGGCTTCGTACAGGTCGGCTCCGTCGCTGAACTGTTTGAATCGAGCGTGAAGGTTGAGAGCGAGCTTGTGCAGGGACCCGGAGCGATCGGGGTGCCCCGCTGGATGCAACGCCAGGGCTGCGCGATTCAGCTCCATGGCTTCATCCAGGTCGGGCCTGTCGCTAAAGTGCTCGAATCGAGTGGAAAGGCTGAGAGCGACGTTGTGCAGGGTTGTGGAGCGATCGGGATGCCCCACAGGACGCAACACCAGGGCTGCACGATAGAGCCCCACGGCTTCGTCAAGCTTGGCTCTGTCGCCGAACTGCCTGAATCGAGTGAAAAGGGTGCCAGCGAGGTTGCCCAAGGACGCGAAGCGATCGGGGTGCCCTTGTGGACGCAACGCTAGGGCTGCGCGATTCAGCTCGATGGCTTCCTCCAGGTCGGGTCTGTCGCCAGAGTGCTCGAATCGAGCGGAAAGGTTGGCAGCGAGGCCGTACAGGGACGCGGAGCGATCAGGGTGCCCCGCAGGACGCAACGCTAGGGCGTCACGATTCAGCTCAATGGCTTCCTCCAGGTCGGCTCCGTCAGCGAACTGTTTGAATCGAGTGAGAAGGGTGGCAACGAGATTCATCAGGCACATGGAATGATAGGGGTGCCCTTGTGGACACAACTCCAGGGCTGCGCGATGGAGATCCATGGCTTCGTCCAGGTCGGCTCTGTCGCCGAACCGTTCGGATCGGGTGTGAAGGGTGACAGCGAGGTTGATCAGGCACGTGGAGTGATTGGGGTGCCCTTGTGGACACAACACCAGGGCTGCGCGATTGAGATCGATGGCTTCGTCCAGGTTGGCTCTGTCGCCGAATTGTTTGAATCGAGTGTGAAGGGTGTCAGCGAGGTTGATCGGGCACGTGGAGTGATAGGGGTGCCCTTGTGGACACAACTCCAGGGCTGCACGATGGAGCTCTATGGCTTCGTCCAGGTTGGCTTTGTCGCTGAACTGCTTGAATCGAGTGGTAAGGGCGCTAGCGAGACCGCTCAGGGACATCCAGCGATCGGGGTGCCCCACAGGACGCAACGCCAGGGCTGCGTGATTCACCTCGATGGCTTCGTCCAGGACGGCTCTGCCGCCGAACTGTTTGAATCGAGTGTGAAGATTGCGAGCGAGGTTGTACATGGACGCGGAGCGATTGGGGTGCCCCGCTGGATGCAATGCCAGCTTTGCGCGATTCAGCTCGATGGCTTCGTCCAAGTTGGCTCTGCCGCCGCACTGCTCGAATCGAGTGAGAAGGGCAGTACCGAGCCAGGTCAGCGATGTGGAGCGTTCGGGGTGCCCCGCTGGACGCAATCCGAGCGAGACACGAAAATGCTCGATTGCCTCCTCTAGCTTCTCTCTGTGGTGGCTCCTGATATCGGAATATATGGTCTGGGCAAGGTCATGTACGGAGCGCACGGCTGAAGATTGCAGGTCCCTCATGTCACCCTGCCACCGAGGCTTGACCGAGCTCTAAGAAACAGTGTCCTCGTCAGTAATGACAGCGTGGATCAAATGAATTGTGTACCTCGCCAACGACGGGACGTCCAACTTCGGTATGTTCAGCTCGTTCGACTTTAACAATGAAATGGCCTTCTTCGTACGGTGCTTTCGCCGGGAGAATCATATCTAGGGAGGAAGATCAGTGTCCACATCACGGCGACAGGGAGGGGTGAGGCACTTGTAAATTTGCTACCGGATCCCAGCAGCTGCTCGACAGTAGCTCTTGATTCCCAAACTGACTTGCCGCCTTTCATGTGGCCCGGGCGCACTGCTTTCCAGGATTCATACAAACGAAGCGCAATGCATGACGCCCTGCCCCCTCCCAAGTGGCCCGGGAGCACCGCTTTCCGGCATTCGTACAAACGAAGTGCAATGTATGACGCCTTGTCTGCTTGCCTAGATTCATATCGATATGGTCAGGCTACGTGCAGATGCTGAGTTGCGAACACGTACAGTGGAAAACAAGCGTTCCATTCGATGGTTGACTGAGGGGAGGGTGCTAGCTCGGCTGTCCGTCCTTGCTTTCCGTCCACCTCGACGACAACGTAGAAGCCCGTCGGTGAGTCGTCATCAGATGGAGACAAGCCAGTGGCTCCGACGACTGCAACAGTTGAGGTAAGTTTTGGACTGAGCAACTCGGACAATATCTCTGCGTACCTGTGAGCGAGAACTCTATATTTCCTTCGGTAGATTCCATGTCGCCAGGCATCTGAGATCATATCAGGAAGGAAATTGGCCGTTAGAAAGGTATGTGGCAGCGAAATGGAGGGTAGGCTTACTTATGGAGAAGCAGTTAGTCGTGAGCAATGCGGTGCTTGACGCAATGCACTATACACGTGCAGTGCGATGTACATAATGCCCATCTGAATTTGAGAGATTTATGGTAGCGAAATGAAGGGTACACCACGAATTTGGTTGGAGGTCTTTTGAGATCCGACACAGGATGTACGCCAGTGCGAGGCTGGTGCGAGTTGGCGGAACATCTCTTCCTTGATGCACGATGGTAGTCGATCTAGGAGTGGGCTCTTGACCATGATGGACCACCACTGAGCTCGTGAGCGTCGGCGTTTGAACTTTGGAACAATCGGAGTGTCCTGCAGTGACCCCTGCTCCGCGGACGAGAACGGCGTGTTTGTTGATACGTCACCTGCAACGCCAATCACCACCCCGCCAACACACAGCCCAATACCAAAACGCCCCGGTCACCACCCTCATGCCACTCTCGCTCCCACTGCATTGTGTCACGCAGTTATTTGTTCACCTGCCGGCCTGACATGATGACTCGGGCGGCCTTTACTATCACTGTCTAAATATTTGGACCACCGTTCCGACAGGGAAGGACTATTCTCCGGAGGATCACTGAGGCCCTGTAAGTATCTTGCTGCATGATGCTGGTGGCAGGGTTGCTGGACTCGCTTGTTTTCAAGCATCGAAAGTTCAACGAATTCACAGCAAGTACGGGTGACGAGGCCTGCTCCGTCCAAAATACCGGAACACCTTCAAGTTCGAGCCGCCATCTACCCAGAACCCCCTCGCGGTCTCCCCATCGAGGTGCTCTGGAACTTCTACATCTCTCTTATCGAAACCCTTGGGCATGCTGCACACGTCAACAGGACGCACCTGCCGTCGCTCATTCTACGAAGGATAGTCAACGCTGAACTGCGTCAGCCTAAATCAGAACAAGGTCCATGTCCGTCCCTCCTCGTCTCTCATAACCGCTCCCCCTGCCCCTACGTCTCGCCCACACGCACGCAGACCGCCTCGCCTTCAATGGCACCCTCTCAACCGTACTCTCCGCCGCCCTCCGTGCCATGCTCACACGCACCGCCTCCGCCGCCCACGTCCCTCCCATCACCACCTCCGCCATCATATCGCCGTTCCCGATGAGCATTGGCGTGCGCGTTTGGGGAGTGGAGGTTGGATGGGCGGCAGGGGGGTGGGAAGTAGGGGAGGTGGAGGTTGCGCGGGGGTAGAGGGAAGGGGTGCAGGTCAGGGGGTGGGGTTGGGGTTGCGCAGGCCGGAGGTGCAGGTTGCACAGACGGGGGTGGACATACAAAGGGTTGGCTGCGGAAAGGGGAGTGGGGGTTGCGTATCAGAGGGACGAGGGTGGGGGGAGATGCAGGTTCTGAGGGGCCGGGATCTGGGAGTTGTGAGTTGCGAAGGGGTTGCATTCAACACTATGCGCGTTGCGTGGGTGCTGGGACCGGGACTCAAAGGTTAGAGGTTGCGGCGCGAGGGAGGATTGGGTGGGGGTACGCATTCTCCACCATGCACGCCCGTCCCGGTCCACCATATTATCCCGCCCGCCCGATACGTCATGCTCGCTCGCCCGCTCACCCCGCTCGTTCGTTTGCCCATGAACCCTTACCCCTCGCTACCTATATTACGGCCAACCGTGGACACTTTCGCATTTCACCGCCAACTCACGGCCCACTATTCAACTTCTCACCGTCGACCCATGCGCAACTATTCACATCTCACCGCCCAACCTTCAACTCATTCCCGCCGAGCGCCCCATTATGTTCGAACCACACCATCTCGCAATGAAGTGCACTATCTCGTGACGTTCGGGCGTCCCGTCTCACAACGTTTCAGGTAACCCATCTCGCAACATTAGAAGTGCACCGTCTCCCTGCGCCACCAGTTCCACCCCGGCGTCCAAGTGCCAGCTCCGTCCACCCCGCCGCCCACGTACCAACTCCACCCTGCCGCCTAAGTCCCACGTCGTCCAAGCGATATCCTCCGCAACCACCTGCACTCCTCCTAAGGCACAGGACGAGGGCGAAAATGGAATGCCGGGGGATTTGAGGTGGCTTAGAGGGCGAAGACGAAGATGGTACAGAACAAAGGGGAGTGACCCGCTGGTGCCTTTTCAACCTTCGCTGTTGAACCACGCGCGCACCCACGTCCCCGGCCCTAGATTACGTTGGGGGGGCGGGGCGGTGGGAGCTGGGAAGGGGTTGGGGAGGTAGGGGTGGACGTTTAGAGGTTGCGTAGGGGAGCGGGGGACAGGAAGTGGAGGTTGTGTAAGGGCGGGTGTTCACCACTGTGCGCGCCCGTTCGCTCATTTGTCTCATGCTCGCTCGTTCTTCATCCGTTCGCCCATTTACTCCCCATCACCTACTTTTCACTCCGCCCCGCCCCGCCCCACCGTCCGGGTGATCTCCCCCTGGCCCACCTGCTCTCTTCCTATCGCAGGGCGGGGGCCGTTCGATGACAGTTGTTCTGTTTCCCTGAGCCCGTGTACTGTTAGACTGGTAGATGCTTTCAAAGCAAAGTACAAGTTCATTGTTGCACTGCATGCCCGATGACTCCGATGACTTCCCGGTGATTCCCTATGGTCGTCACGTGATGTGCGCTGTTCTATTCCATGGCCTCGTTTGTCCGAACAGCTTTGGGTTCTTGTCCTTTTCACCTATCCCCGATCATGACCCGGAATTCGGTGACTGCTCACACTTTCCTCCCAGACCCGTATGACATCCACATTGAGACCAATCATGCAATGGGCCACGAGTCTTGCCAAGGAGATATCAAGTCGACCAAAGCACGATAATATGCCCTAGCGGGCATTCACTTAACAGGAGCCGGATGATCAACAGACCACCTCACACAATCCTGCAGCCCATGAGTCGTGTGATCCACGAGGCCTCCAGGTTTGAGGGTTGCGGCCACCAATCAACGTCGGGACTCGGCGAGGCTACGGAAAATGCCTTGTCGAAACGAGAAGGTATATCGAAACGCCAGGGAAATTACCCTTCGTCGTAACTTTGACGATGTCCACCGATGCCTTGATTTCTTTTAGCAATGCGCTGGGGAATTTCAAACCATCCATTTCTCTGACAGATGCTCCGAACGATTGGCTCCGTGAATACACTTCCCAGATATTCGAAGTCATGTCGATCCATGGAACAGAGCGTGCAGAAGTCGATGTGATACTCTACCCAGTCAGTCACGCAATCCCGTCAAGCTCGGCTGACATCTGACATAGAATTGCAGCGCCTCTTCGCGTATACTCTGGAGGTTCTGAAGCTTTGCAGACCCGAGTGCGTGGCCCTTTCGACGGCAGTTGTCCTGCTTCCCTGAGCCCGTGTTCTGTTAGACTGGTAGATGGTCTGAAAGAGGAGTGTACCGAGTGGACCACCGATGCGGACGACGTATCCTTATTCGTGAATCACGATTCTGTCAACGTTACTCTGCGGAGATATCTTGATCTCTGCAAAACCGCGGCATGTGTCTGGAGAAATATGCTCCCAGCTTAGGCTTACGGGAATTGCAGGAATCGCGTCGCTCGCTCAACCAGACTCTGGTGGACAAGATCTTGAAACTTGATGCACTCTACATCGCCGTCCGGATATTCGCGGCCCTGAAAGATCACCAGAGTCGGAACTTGCTACTTGGGCAAAATGGCCCTCGAGCGCAGTCATTACTTGATCTCATCCAAGAGGTGTCGTTGTCTCCTCACGCTCAAAAATATGCCATTTTATTTTCCATTGATGACATCCTGACATAGCTTCTCGACCTTGTCGATCTTGGTAGCATTCGATCGTCTATAGTAAAGACAGCAGTAGAGCTGTCCAAAAACTCTGCGCTGCATCCGAAATGTCTTGTTCTCCGGAACGTCAATATCGGAGGCACCTTTCCAGTCGATGTCGGAGGCTTCGGGGACATTTACATGGGCGAAATGGGTGGGCAGGTTGTCGCGGTCAAGAGGATGCGTATCTTTGGTGCCTCTGCAGTCGAGGCGTTAACGAAGGTTCGCTGCTCATCATTTTTATTTCGCCATTGACGAACTTGGTGAAATAGGTATACTCTGGAGAAGCGGCGCTGTGGGCGCAACTCTCTAATCCATATGTGCTGCCGTTCTATGGCGTGTATTATCTACCTGAACCCTCACCTCAACTGTGCCTCGTGTCCCCATGGATGGAAAATGGGGCCCTCACGATATATCTCAAAAACAACCCTCAAGCAAATCGTTTGTCTCTGGTGCGTCATAGGGGTGTGCTTTAGCATGTCTTCATAATCACGAGTTTGGAAGATGTTAGATATTGCTCTTGGTATCGAGTATCTCCACAATTTCGACCCCCCGGTGATTCATGGTAACCTAACAGGCGTGAGTGATTACGAGCACATTCGGCACTAATTTCTCATGACTTGCTTTCAGTCGAATATCCTCATCACTGCAGGAAAGAGTGCCTGTGTCGCCGGGTTCACCTTGGCGATTCTTGCACAGGATTCGAAGATTCCATTCACACCCAGTAGTGACTCGAACGGACAAGGTTCCCTCCCGTGGATGGCCCCAGAGTTGCTGGGGTTGGATGATTCTGACGATCCGCAGAAGGGATGCAAAAGCCGTGCCAGTGATATTTATGCGTTTGGTTGCGTGTGCTACGAGGTCAGCTCCAGTACTTTACGCGTCCTTCGGTCACTCACACAACGCCAGATGTATAGTGGACGGCCTCCGTTCTCAGAGTTACCTTCCGCCATGATCCTTGTGGCTAAATTGCAAAATCAACGACCGTCTCGACCATCCATGACCGAGCCCGATGATGCGATCTGGGCATTGATTAAACAGTGCTGGGGTGAAGATCCAGCATCACGTCCCTGTGCGAGCGAAGTTGTTCAAAAGCTAGGATCTCATGCGGGTGCTTGTGGGCGCAAGGAACACGACTGGGGTCAGAACAAAGCCATTTCTCGGAACCCGCTTTCTACACCGGCAGGCTTGCCTTCAATCACACCCGGATGCTCGGAGCGTGATGCAGGCCATTCACAAAGCTCCTACTTCACCTATCAAGAGCCTGATGCATCTCAGATTTCGGATATTCCAAGTCCACCGGCGTCTGTCTTGGCCATTGCGGAAAGCCAACAATCGACCATATTCGGTGTCCCCTGGGAGCGTGATGATCGGAATGAACTGGTCCGTTATCCTTCGACTTGCCCCATATCCAAATCAGCGACAATGACTCATGACCAAGCTCGCAGCTCTGGCAGGCCTTCCCCCCGGACGCCCCAGCCGCCCCCAACGTTACCCACGAACCCGAAGACCAGTTTGAACATGTTCGTAGATCTTTCAACTTCCCTTTGGGCAGATAAATATCGACAACTGACATTCACTCCTTGTAGGCTCCACCAGCAACCGAATCAACTCGAACTCCATACTCTCGCAACATCGTCGTATTTGGGGAGATAGGTGCCGGTAAAAGCTCCCTTATCAATATGATCGTTGGGTCAGAGGTTGCCGCCACGTCCCAGCATACCTCCGCCTGCACACTGGACGCTCGTGACTATGATGTGCACATTGCCTCACAAAAGTATCGAATCTACGATACTGTCGGTCCGTGCGAGGGCAAGAAACCGGAGCAGAGAAGGTACCATGTTGACGCCCTCGAAAAGGCATACCGTCTTGTCATGTCCATGGCCGCCATGGGCGGCATCCATTTATTAATCTTCTGCTTCAGGGCTGGCAGGCTCACGGAGGCTGTGCGGCGGACCTACTCACTATTCAGCGACTTCCTCTGCGAATCGAAGGTGCCTGTTGCCCTCGTCATCACACACACCGAGGCCTTCACCCCCATGGAGGACTGGTGGATAATCAACCAGGCTGAATTCACTGGGTATGGGATTCGTCCCGTTGCTCACGCCTGCATCACTACAATTCCCGGCGTAGAAGGGGATTGGATTCAGCAACGGAGATATGAAGAATCTAGAACGAAGGTCCACGAGTTGCTGCAGAAGTATGGAGCTGGAAAGCCCTTCATGAAGGCGAGGGTTTTCTGGACAGCAACATTTACAATCCGTGCGCCTCGCCACTCGATGAAGGGTATGGTGCAGTATCTCACCCGGAATGGTCTTATGACCAAGGAAGATGCTGAAGCTTTTGCGAAGAGGATCAAGAGAGTGGACAGTGATGTTGAATCTGTGGTTGGCGATGCCAGGTTCCGCTTGTTTTCTAAGTAGGGTCTAATTTTTGTTGAATCTCAATCTTTGTGTATTCATCGGTCGACCCCGATTTGTGTCGGCACCCAGCGTCCTGCTTTGTAGTACTAAGTCATATGTGATTTGAATTCATTGTTGCACTCCATGTCCGACCACTTTCCGACGATTCCCGGCACACCAAGTGACAATGGCTCACAACTTTCAGCCTAGGTTCGTGCCGCAACTGCAACCGTTGATAGTAATCAATCGCCCGAGACCTCGAGAATCGGAGGAAGTGAGCGCGCGTCTTTGGTTAGAACTAGGCTTCGGGTTCAGGTTCGGTGGGAACGAGGGTGGGGGTGCCCTGATCCGCGTACTTCTTCGCGAGGTAGCGCGCGATTCATAAAAGATGAAACATCATCGTCCTGGTTGCCCTGATGGCACATCTCCTCAAACCAAACAGCGCGAGACCTCAAGTGGAGAAGTCGTAGCGGGGGACGCACCATATATGGCACCTGTCCAAGGGCTGGTGCGTCGTGAAGGCTGAGGGAACCTACTGATCGCCCTTGGCAAGGTCGACAGAGATCAGCTCGTAGGGGATATTCTAACCCTTGCGGACGACGGCGACGCGGCGTGTACGGGTCGGGGGGCTGGGGCCGTCTATTTTCAAAGTCGTGTTCAGAGTGTATTCAAGGGGGCTCCTGCGGAGTGAGATAGAGGAAGGACTAGGCGCTGTGGTGCCGAGTCGATGACCCGGCGGCCCTATATACGACAGGCGTTCGATGGACACAGAACCCCTGGTGAATGGGATCAGTGGCGCGCTCGGTGGAGTCCTGCGCAGTCAGACGGATTTGAAGAGCCGTGCTAGATGCACAGGGAGTGCGGTACGGTCGGCCGGGAGAGTCGAATCCATGCATCATGATTGGTTGTACGACCCCGTGCGCACTGTCGCTTGGCTTACGCCGCAGGCATCGCGTCAGGCTGTGGGGTGCGAGATTGGCGCCGGTAGGTGGTGCATATCTACCATGATGATGATGGTAATCAAGCTAGGAGTGGGGGTTTTCACCATGGCGGACCTTTGCATCGGACAATGCTTGAGAAACATTATAAGCGCAAACGAGGTGGGTAGTTCTAGAGCTCCTTCCATGTGGGTGATGGCGCGCTAGACGCCAGAAAAAAGAAGATAGATACAAGTCGCACATCCGTACATCCATTGTTGGATTGATGAGAACTTCGGTCTCAACAATATGAACGAAAGCACAAGCCCAACCCAATCCGAACTGAGAGGGATATTAGTGAACGTCAACGTTGTGAGGGACATTAAAACTCACCCATCAATATCAAACGCGGCATCGCGTATTAGGCAACATCAAGCCCCGATGTGAACGAATACGATCCTCTGCTCGAGTGGGACTACTGTCTTGTTCACCGTCCGCATAGCTACGTTGAGTGACGCCGCCGCCTTCGTGTAGTCCATCCCATGCTCGAACATACTCTTGTAGAACGCCGACACCATGTGGTGAGCAATTGAGTCGTCGACAGCCCACATCGTCCCGATCACGCTCTTAAACCCCACAAATTGCATCCCTGCAGCTAGATGGATCACCTCGTCCGGTGTATTCGCGTCCCCGACGGCAGTGTGACAGGCGGAGAGAAACGCGAACTCTGGGTGAGAGATATCGGTGCGCATGATGTCGAGCAAGCATAGGGGCTTGTCGTGCATGGAAAAACACGAGTAAAAAGGCTGAGCCATGTCTTGTTTACCATGGCAAGCAAGGTGAACCCAAGAGTTCTTGCAGAGAGCGTCTAGTGCCGCGCGATTCGTGGCAGCCATACCGGCTAGACGCGTGGAAGGCACAGATGATGGCAATTGACGTAGAACGAGGTCGAGTTCCGCATTCACCGTGAGGAGTTCCTGTTCATAACTTCCGCCACCAGGCTTTGCTTGGCCAATTTCAGCGAACTTTGGAGTGATCGCTGATGCTATGGTGTTGTTTCTCCTTGTCCTAATAAGGGCTGACAGCGTTGGAGTGTACGATGTGATGTATAGATCAGACAGGCCCAACTCGCCCTTGCGGTATGGACCGGCAGCATGCAATGGTGACAAATCTAAGGAATTCCGGAGTTAGTCCGGAGCTCAGCCGGTGCCCGGAGTTAGGCAGATAACGACTATATTCACCTAAGGAATTCCGGAGTTAGTCCGGAGCTA
>MU266521.1:0-54582 GCA_021014945.1 Leucogyrophana mollusca | reverse complement strand
CTCTAGGTTGCTTGTATGACACCTTCATTGGCTCATAGCTTAGCATTTAGTCCTAGGATGCTTCCAATAGCTAGAAGGCATCTGCTCATAACCGGCAGCTGTACTTGTCGTTGCTTCTTTCTACTACTTGCTCTGTTGATAAATCCATGCCCATGTATGAAACCATTTTCATGCATGACAACGGTCGGCGGGAGGCGGTTTTCGGGGACGGTTTAAAACATGTATAATACACCGGTATGAAACTTGTTGCGAGAGGCCTCGGGGTATTAAACATGCCCTAAATTCAGAGGGGAGTTTTACCCGGAACCCTAATCTGCTTATCAAATCCATCTGGAAATACCAGCGCCTCCCCAATTTCCTGATGTGCATGGTCAATTTTCACCTGGAGAGTAGGTGAAAAGTCATCAGTGCTACCGAGGGAGTATAGCCCTTGTACATGGTGAGGGTTCACCAGGGAAATGGTGAAAACTGACCCATTGCCGCCCTGGAATCACTGGGTGAAACTGGACATCTAACAAGTGAAAGTAACTTGTGGATTGTTGGCATTTAATGGGTGAAATTCACCGGTGGATGGTGATTGTCACTTGTTCTAACAGTGATGATCACACATTGTCTGGGTTAGTTACTGGGTGGAATTTACCGGCATCAGCTTCCACAGTGAGGGAGTGCCCATCAGGGCTGTTCTATCCTTTCTGTAGCACACAGATTACATAATATTTGAACAAATGCAGCACCATAGATCTGCTCGAGGACGGGAAGGTGTCGGAGTGAAAAATCGCATTGCAAAGTACACTCGCAATCAAGCGGGAATAATAGTAGCACTTTGCCTTTGTCCCGTCCATCTTTTCACTGTGGCTTTACATTTCGATTAACTTTCCCCCTCCCTCGTGTCTCTCTCGCCAGTCCCACTGCCCTCTCTCCTCTTGCCTACGGACCTACTCCGCCCACGAATCACATAAAGGTTCGCGGGGGGAGATCTGTCCCTCGAAGGTGGCCCGGGTGTACATCCCCTCTGCGCCTGCCCACGGTTCTCCTCGCCAGCATGGATGTCCGGCTCGGATTTATCTTTGGTTTTCTCCTTGCCCTTTTGGTCGCTGCGCTTATCTCCGTGTCCCAGTCCGGAATCCGCGTTGTCAAGCTTGAATGACACCCGTCGCCCGCGAGACTTGCTCCTTCCCCTCGCAAGCGAGCTAGACGTGGCTTGCGCGTTGATGTTGGTCACAGGACTTTGCTCGGGCGAAGGAGGCGGACGTGTGGTAAGTGACGACGGCGACGCTGGCGGTGAATGATGATGAAGCGCGTGTGTAGAGTAAGAAGCATCCACCTTACCCGGCCCCCAGGCCTGTTGCGCGGGTAGTGCTTGGTACACCCACTGCCCCGAAGGCGTGGGGGATGCAATATGGAATGGCCGGGATGGTGCACCATTAGGCGTCCCATGTGGCGGGCCGTGAGGAGCTCCAGTCGGAGCTCTGGAGGGCGTGCGTGTGGGAGGCGAACTGTACGCGGGCAGTGCCGCCGACATGATGTATGACAGCTGCTGCATCGCCTGTGCGAGAAGGAACTGCGCCTGCTGAGCCTGCATCGGGTCAATGTGCGATGCATGTGGGTGGGGGTGCGCGGGAGTCGGGTATGTGGGTCCAGGAGGTAGCGGGGTGAGCGGCTGGGATGCCTGCGGCAAGTGTCGTCGGTAGTGAGAAAATGGTTCTCGCGCAGGTGTCTCATATGCTTGGTGGCTGTATGGACTGTAGTATGGCATTGGTGCACACAAAGCGTCTGTGTTGAGGTGAGATTGGTCTAGGGTGGGTGTCAGCATACAGGAATGAAAAAAATAAACCGACGCCAACCTGGTGGCGATGATGGCCTCGGTGAGGCGTCCCGCGCAAGACCACCTCGCGCGAGCCGTTTTTGCTCAGGTTGCGTCTCTTTGATATCTGCTGACGACCATGCCGTCAGGATCATCGACTTAAATGTGGTGAGGGCGCGCATACCTGAGCCCACACCCTCATTGTCTTGGATCGACGAAGATGCTGCTCGCTTGCGTTTGGTTCCCCGAGGGCCAGGCCCTAGAGGCCTAGACGTCGACGATGCCTCTTCCTCGTACAGCGCCTTCCCTTTACCCTTTGTTTTGCTCGGTATTCGTGCCTCACCCTCGCCCCCTCTGTCGCCGGATATACTCACCTCTGCCTCTTCATGGTCCGAAGTAACGACTACCTCCCGCTTTTTAGTTCGTTTCGCCCCCTGAGTGATGACTACTTCGGGTATGAGCTTGGGTTTGCGGTCGGATTTGGGCTTAAGTTTCGTTGTGGATGGTTTGGCTGGGGTGGGGACGGGAGGAGCGACAGATTTCCAAGATGGTGTGGATGCTTTCAATGAAGGAGATGTAGATAGGTCCTCTGGAGGCCAGGGCTCGGATCGACCTTCCATCGAGTTTTCAGTCGCATCGACAGGCTGGTCGATGAGCGATGATGAGCGCGGAGGGGTGTATAGTTGGATGCGCTGCGCTTTTCGGGAGCTGACTTGCCTATGTACGGCTTTACGAGCCGGGGTAGGCGATGATGACTCCGGCCTCACGGGCGTTTTAGAGTTTGAGCGTGCACTCGTCTTTTTAGGGGCGGGGGTCGATGGAGCCGGCTCGAGAACTGGCGGGGGGCGGGACCGCGTTCGTTCCGGCCTCTGCAAAAGCGCCGCGAACTCTTCATCGGATTCAGAGTCAGTCAATTCGATAACCTCCTCGGCTACCTGCCTTTCCACTTCCTTGACCTCCTCTTCGGTGTCAGGTGGGTCCTCTGGGACGCCGCCTCCGAATACGTCCTGGGCGACCTCGCCATCGGGTGTTACACGGTATACGGCGCAGGCCTCGTCGTATTCCCAGATACCGAGCTCGTCTTCCGATTCCTCGTCCTCCTCTATGGGTAATTGGGCCGCAGGGGTGGCTAGCCCCTCGCCATTTCGCTCTTCGCTACTGAGCTCATCACTGGGCTCGACACCAGGTTTCTTACCGAGAGCCTTCCTGAGCTCTGCCAATTCTTCGATGGAAAGCTCATCTTCTCCCTCGGCCTCCTCGCCCCCTACTTCTCGCCTCCTCTTTTCTGCCTCCAAAAATTCTGTCAAGTCCTCGGCGTCCGTGGTCGCGGAGAGCGGTGGCACGTTCCTCAGCTGTCGAGCGAGCGAGTCAAGCTCGTCATAATCGGGACCCTCTTCTCTCTCCTGATCCTGCTCGCTATCCTCCTCTCCCTCCTGGGCCTCTTCAGCATGGACAGCAGTCCCAAAGGCGCGATCCCTACCTGCCGCCCTCAGGACTCCCCTGTCATTTATGATAGCGCCGGTGTACAAATCTATTATATCGTCCTCATCCAGACGTTTATTATACCGTTCTGCAAGCTGTGCCCATACATTAAGGACACGAAGGGTTGATTCGCGGCGGGCAGAGTGTACATCGCTTGAGGGGGTGTGTGGGCGGGAAGAGGAGGACGGGGTGGGTGTCGCTGTGAGTCTCGAGCGCTTTTGTACACGATCCTGTGGAGGGAGAGACGGGGAGGGCGTTATTAGCGGGGGACGTGGTTCCATCGCGTCTCCGTTTATCGTTCGCGTCGATTCGTTGGTTGTGGTCGAACCTAGCTTATGTAACACGTGCCCACAACCGCGTACCCTATATAGTCAGCCCCCTATCGGCCTCTCTAATAATGGCTACAGCGCATCTATACACCGTCGAACCTCTGCAGCCTTCTCCGTAAATAATAGTATCTGCCGCTGTCCATCTCGCATCAACTGCTCATGGCTCAATTTGATTTCACGCCGTATCCACTCTTCCACAGTCATCGCCCTCTCTTCAGCAGTCATAATCCCAGACACCGCGCCCTGTAACGAACTTATATTGCTTTGTAGCGGTTCCGAAGGCTCGCGTCCGGGGACAGGTGGTGGGGTAGGGGTACGCGTCGGCGTTACTGACCTGATAGGCGATGGCTCAACTGGCACCATGACGTGCCCCGGCGACACCACCTCCGGTATAACATCCGTAAAGCTCTTCTCTGGGACCTGTGGTTCGTCGGTTTCCATTGCCACGTCCTCGGGTTCCGGTTCGGCTAGAACAGGAGAAGGCGGTGGCGGCGATTTAGGCGCAACTTTCACAGACGCCTGGCGAGTGTGCCTCGTATTCCGACGAGGCTCCTCAGCCGCAACAGACACAGTAGAACGCGTTCTTGTGCTTCTCTTGGCTTGAACAGCGACAGGCTCGGGAACATCTACCATAGCAAGCTCATCGTCTGAATGCGACGTCGGCGTCTCGACTTCTCTAGGCTTCGTCGATCGCGAACGCGAAGCGACTCGCGTCTTCTTTGCGGGAGGAGCGCTCTTGGGAGCGGCCGGCTTCGAGGCAGGCACAGCTTTCGCCTTCGACCCCGCAAAGAATGGACAACGGACACCAGATTTACCATCTCGTTTACGGTGCTCCTGCCTGATAATAACCTCAGCATATCGATACGGATATATCAAAACCCAACGCACAGCGGATCATCTGACGCGTCCCAGCCTCCAAGAGAAAGGTTGCAGTACAAGCATGTAGCGGTATCGTCACCAGCAGCTTGTGGAGTGAACACAAAACCTGCTTGGGCCATCTGTGCACCTGTCAGCTGCGTCCTCGCCATGACTGAGAGGATTCAACCTTCTTCGAGCTAGCGCCGTGACCAGAAACACTATCATGCGGCCACCAGTCACTCCCTTCGAACGTCCCAAGACGCGCCTTCTCCATAGCTTTACTGGACGGTAAGCGCGTTTTGTTGGGAAACACGTAGCTACCAGACCAATCAATTCGAAACACGCAATGACCGAGTTGAAATCCACGCACTTCCCATCTTCATCAAGGTCCTCATTCAAACCACAGCGCACAATGGCCCATGCACAAGTGCTACGGCACTTTGTATAATGAATCTCAAACGGATCGTCGTCGGCATCCCAGTCACTTAGTTCCTTATCGCATAGAAAGCACGCGACGGTATCCCGGTCGTCCCAGCTTGGATTAAAATAGAAACCAGCTTCCGCGAGGGTGCTTGCGTTCGCTTTGAAAGTAGGAGGGTGGGGCCACTTGATTGATGCGATAGTGGACGTCTGTTTCTTGGGATATTTCTTTATTCTCTTCGTCTTTGAGAAGGAGTCGATGCGAGATTGTAGTGCTTCCATGGTCAGTATACAGGAATCAGGACGGCGTCGGGACGTGACAAGGTTGAAGATATGTCACAGCGTGTGACGATCGCGCCCTTGTTTCAGTCCCACATTTATGTACAAATCGCTGCTTTATTTGGGACTTTTGGGTGCTGTTTCAACAAGACAAGGTGACTTTGGTACGAGATTTTAGATATTTCCTGCAAACTGGATCATTCACCGATCACATAATAAGTCTAACATGCTCTCAAGGTTGCTCGTGCACAGAACCAAGCGCGCCTCAGGTAAATAATATCGGCCATGAAAAGGACGTATAGTCGCAAGGCCTCGCAGCGCCGGCCCCGCGCGCAGGAGGAGGCCACCGTCGACCCGGAAAACACCAGCGGCAGCGAGGACATTCTGAATATCGGTTCAACGACAACTCCCCGTCCCCGGAAACGCCAGAAGGTCACAGTCGAAGTCGTATCTCCCATATCATCCGGTACCACCCGCAAACAACCAACCACACTTCCAGACCTTGATGCGCCAAGTACGAGCGCGACTCCGCATACCCCCAGCAAGGCAGCCAGAGATCTCTCTGCGCTGTTCGATACAGCCTCGGGCAGCCGACTGCAACCGAGCACCCCGCCGAAAAGCAGCGGCGTTGTCAGGCGGATGCTATCGCGCTCGCGCACCGAATCCTCCATTGACCGCCGGACACCGAGTCCTCGACCGTCCCCTCGCCGCCAGCCATCAAGTGCCGCCCTCCCTGCTGCCGTCGAAAAGAGCGCCTCTCTCGACTCCCTACCCCCCTCTCCGTCCAAAGCTCCTCAGATACGCCATGCCCGAACGTACGCAGGGACCTCTCGTTCATTCCTCATCGCCCTTCCCGCCCCTCCCGCTCTCCCTTCCGCGTCCAAGGACATATTCGCCACCAACCAAGACCAAAGTCAAGAAGACATGGAAATGCGCGAATCTTATACTGACCTTCGCACCCGATGGGGAGTCGACAACTCCGAAGACGACCCTAGGCCTTATGAAGAACCTTCCGGCTCTCGCGCCATGCAACCCGTTGTACTAGCCAACGGCATGATGAACGACTTAAAGAGCATAACCGAGCTGAGAAGTAAAGGCGAGAGCAGACGCTTCCTCGATGAAGTCGGGTATCTCTTTGAGGGCCTTGAGAGCAGTGGTGCCATTGGCTTGCGCAGGGCTAGGTATGACCTTTACCCCTTGCAAACCGCTCTTATTTCACTATAACCAGTGCCCTCGAAGTGGTCACCAAACTCTGCGATCCAGACTTCAGCCGCAGAGCCAAAGCAGCCGATTTCTATGGCCGGACATGGGATGTTCTTTACGAAGCCAGGGCCGGCGGTGGCGACAAGGTGCGTTGGCTCGCATCAATACGTACCAACCAACCAATTTCGTCTTTTGTAACCAACAGATCCTGGACTCCACACTCGCGTTCTTCGCTGCACTGGCCGCTCGTGACCCACACACCCTGACGGAAGTAGCACAAAAACCCGACTTTGTTTCCACACTCCTAGATATCCTAGCTTCCACTGACCACAGAAAGGATGTATTGGGCTTCGCCCTTGCGGGTGCCGACGTAGCAACCTTAAAATCCCGTGGTGTATTACGCACGGAAATTGCAGCAGTACGTCTAGTTCTCTACGCCATGTGCTGCTGCGCGTCCATTTAAATATGAATTTCTCAAATAATTGTCAGCTGAAAGCACTCGGAGACGTCATTTCCAAGAAGTCGCGGCTCGTGCCGCCTTCAATCGAGGTATGGTATTTGTCCCTTGCTGCAAAGTGGCCAGTCCCTAACGAAGCGATACCTAGGTGTCGACCAGGTTTCTCATCTCGCATTCGCTTGCGGCGCTCCCGCCTAATTTCTTAGATGTGCGGCACATTCCTATCGTGCTTTCTAGTCTACAGTCAGAACTTGATCTTGTGCCGCCTCGCATAACAGCGTATGCCTCTGCGATGCCCCTTATCCCCCCCATGCGCTCCTCCAATCCTGATATCCCATCCCTCGATCACATCGAGAACACTTTGCGTCTCGTGGACTCCTTTCTCCTGAAGCAGTGGTCCGGATCCGACACCGAAACCTTCCCCCAACTCCCTCTTTCAAACAAGGACGCATTCGCAGGGCAATTAATATCTGCAAGCCTAGCTGCGGACATCACTATACGCGATTCCGAACTGCAAAGCCCCACAGGTACGCATTCACCATCACTGTTCATACCTAGCTAAGCACAATACCAGCCCACAAATGTCTCTGTGTCGCGCTCAAAATCCTCACTGTCCTCTGTCACGATGATCAGGCCTGGTGTAAGGCG
This sequence comes from Leucogyrophana mollusca, assembly GCA_021014945.1. Lineage (NCBI taxonomy): Eukaryota > Fungi > Basidiomycota > Agaricomycetes > Boletales > Leucogyrophana > Leucogyrophana mollusca. The sequence continues at coordinate 47,102 of MU266521.1, read as the reverse complement.
TCTCTCAGAGATGAATCCACCCTTCCGCTCATCATGCACATCATCATTCGTTCGCAAAATCGCTGGTCAAGCTGCCAGGAGTCCACCGAGCAGCCAGGCACCGAACGCACCGAACCTTTCGACCTCCTTTGTCTCGCTCTTGGCCTTTTCATGAACTGGGCGTCGGCATTGGAGGACGTCAAGGACCTCTCCAGACGACTGCGTACGTCTCCCGCTCTGCGGAATCACCCGTAGCTCCTTCTCACGCACTTTCCCTAGATATCGATCCGAAATGCAGTAGCACTCGCCTTTGCGTACGGAGTTGCCAGTGTTCTGACCAGCGGAGCATTCTAGAGTGTCTAGTTCTGGTCTACCTCCAGCACAGCGATGCTCACGAAGAGCACACTCCAGATAACAGCTTCTTGCGCGGTTACATTGCTGTACTGGTAGGGCTCCTAGTGCAGGATAGTCCGCGCAACCAATCACTTGTCTTCGCGGCTCTTTCTGGTGGTTCCCTGCGACAGAAAATATCGTCACTCATAGAGCATTCGCGAACGTTCATCGAACTGTATGCCGATCTGGCAGTCCAGCTATCTACTGCAGATACATCAGAAAGTGACGAACTTGGTAAAGAGAGTGCGCCAGTGAGGACTAGGGGAGAAGATATCGCTCGTGGGGTAGTCGCATGTCTCGAATCTTTACGCGATAAAGCTTGAATATATTACTGACTCGTTATTTGACTACGAGATATCAACTTGCGTCACATCCATCACAGCCTCGTTTGCATCCCCGTCCTCTGGGGAGTCGATGAAGCTTTGTTCGATCGCTCCCATGTAGGCATTCATCTTCCACATGTCGCCAATTCTGATGTTTGCCATATCGAAGGCGAGTGCAAGTGTGGGGTCATCAGGGCCGTCCGTCGCAAGAACTGAAGGAGGGGGCATTTTCGGATACCGCGCGGAGAAATGGGTTAGAAGGATATTCTGTGCCTTCATACTGGGAGGCGAAGCGTCAGCGACCATCAGCAAAGATGGTTGATAGCTCGCTTACCTTTTTCCAATGCCGATCGCTTGCCCAAAGGTACTGTGCATCTTGGCTCGCGCCATTTCCACTTGATCATCTGCCATGGTAGCCTCATGGATGAGCAGGGTGGCATTCGCCCCAGCCCGTACCAGCTTATTCGTTGGCACAGTGTCCCCTGAGAAGCTTGGTGTTCATGAGCTTGAGGACATCCCGATTGTGAAGGTAACCTACACAATACTCCATCCATCTTTATGTTTGATAATGAGCCCATGACACTTAGCTCGATGCTCCACATCGACGGTCGTTAGACTTTCCAAGCCAAGCGTTCGACACAGGTTTTTGACTGCGTCCTGGGAGCTGACAACAAGGTGCTTAGATTCAGCATGTGCGCCATGTCGGAAATAAGTCACCTTTGTTGGTCCACTTGGGCATCGTGGCTCCGCCATTTTGAGGTTGAACCATTACTTCTCCAATGTATTGCATCATTCAAAATAGGGAGCACGCCGTTATTGGTCCCAAAACCTAGGTCTTCGACAGCGGCGTAATCGCGAAGATACAAGAAGACGGTTTGATTTGCCACAAGATAGAGTGGCTCGCTCGGTAGAGGATCAAGCTGAGAGGGGATGATGTTAATAGGTTTACACAAGAGCTGGTTGAAAGTGTCACCGACCCTCCGTCGCATCGCCAGGATCTTTGCTAGTCCGATATGGTGATCACCGTGGATATGACTGATGAATATACACCTGAGATCCCTGAGCACCTTCCACACACTAGAAGTCGCCGAGACATCATCTCCAAAGTTCCGAGAAAGTTGGCCCCATGTCCCTTCGCCGGCATCGAGAAGGACATTTCCATAGTCCGGAATTTGTATGAGAGTTCCGGATACTGCGGAATGGTCATGACTACATCGCATGAACAGACAACTGAAAAAAACCGACCGTTTCGGTACTTGCTCGGGATGGCGCTCCCGGTCCCTAGCGTACAAATTATGACGTCCCCTCCCGGACCTGTGGGTGATTGGCGACCTTGCACACGAGCTCTCGCCTCTGCAAACCGCTTTCGAGTGAGGTCTGGTACAACCAGGGGCGCTGTCGATAGGATGGAGGGATGAAACAAGTCGTGTGCTTCAGCATCCTTCTCTTTCACCGGTGGTCGCGGTGGTCGAATGTCGACCAGAGTGTTGGTCACCATCGCAGTAGTGTGGATTGGGAGGTCAGATATAGCTATCCGCGGGACGGGAACTCATCAATCCACTACCGTCTTAGAGTTTTAAGAGTATGACTCACTGCCGATATCTTGCTTGGCTTGTAGGACAAAGTTGGGTATGGGGAATATGTTCTCGTCTAGCTGGTTAAGTCTCAGCTGATTAAAAGCTGCGCTGGTGAAAGTAATTGGGTTCGATATGTGCTCTCGAGAAGCAACAACGTGCTTGTATCGGAAGTATTCAGCGAACGTGAAAAACCAAAAGATAAATTCAGACCTACGTGAACCTTCTCGCCAAAGCCATTCATAAATGTCTTGTACCTTTCATCTTCCAACACACCTTCACCACAGATATGGAAAACGGTACGAAGTGCGTGGTCTACGGTTTCCCTGGTCTGATACTTTGCGAACGCAGCGGAACCAGTGAAGCTTGAGAGTAATGATGGGATATGCGATCGTGTCGGTATGTCTAATAGTAAAATCACCTATGAGGGGGACGTCGCTTTGAGTTGGCGAGACAATAACCGAGAAGACTTACTCCGGGGCTCTCGCTTTGTCCCATGCAATCTTCTGGCCGGACTGTACGTTCTGTAACATTCCCTTGCCCGTCCTCGACCGTAACGATGACAGTTTCACCTCGCGCCACTTTGCTGCGAAGTGGTCCAGCTTTCAAACCCAGTGCATTGGCCTTCTGAGAATCAAATTTGCCGCGAACCCGTGGGCCCATTACTGCATATGCCAAAGTTGCTTTACGCAAGGGATCGGTAGAGAGGATAAGATCATCCTCGAGAATTGGAAGCTGCTTGTTGAAGCCAGGAGGATGTGCTATGTGAGCGATCTTGGGAGCGGCTGATGGCTTGAGCTCGGGGGGATCTGGATTAGATTTATCTTTTTTCTTCGATCCTCCTTTGCTATCCTCCGAGCTACATCCACTCGGTCCCAATGCAGATTTTATTCCCGGGAACATCGTCTGAACAATGAACCTCCGCCAAGCCTGCGCCATTTCCCCACTGAGAGATGAAGGTTCAAAAGCGGTTTTGTTCATAAGATCTTGCAGCTTAGAGAGTGCACTTTCTGGAGATAGCGATGACAGGAGATCTAGGTCTAGAATGGCGTGAGCCAAATACTAGAAACCGGTCGAAGGATTTACCAGGGCCACGTACAAACCGTTTGGAAGGTTGGGATGGTGATGGGGTGCGCTTTCGTTTTGAGGCGGATCGCGACGATGCCACTACCTGGTTACTAGCACTCATCGCACTGCTCGAAGTGCCTTGACCCGAAGGCGTGTCGCTAGATTCATCCTGTGGGACAATAGGAACAGCATATACAGATACGTTTTCGTCCTTGTAAACGAGTGGTGCATCCCCGGACGGAACAGCAGGCGTAAGGGCGACCTCGATCGGGTTGACGGCCAGATTATCGCTTCATACTGCTTAGCGTTAGAAAGTTCGAGAGCAGCGTATGTCATACCGAAAGGTGTATTTGCGCATGGCCGCCATGAAGTGAAGAAGTCCCGATGGACCGACAATGTTCAGGCTCGATAATCCAGAATCGGCGAATGTCATTAACAATCCTGATAACCTAGCGTAAGCCCTACGTCAGGCCTTCGACCACGCATAACGGAACTCGCACCTGGCAAGCCACTGGCCCTTTGAGTGCCAACCGAGGTAAGGAAGATGCCTCGCGTCTTCTTCCAGTTGCGTCTGCTCTGGAGAAATGCTCTGGTCGTGTTCTCTCCGACGTTGAAGACATATTTCGCGGAATCAAAGGTCAGGACGACGGTAGGCTCCGTGTCGGAAGAGACTGTGCTCAAAACCGAAGCGGACCAAGACATTGGAGTGTTGGACCTTGGAGCGGCGGATAAATGAAATGAGCGAGATATGCGACTAAATATACAAAGGTTACGACGGCATATCAGTATAGCCAGTTTGAATGTGACGGCCCTCGTTCTTGTGCAGTTCCTTTCCCGATCCAAAATCGATACGTTGGCGAGTGACTGTTCGCAAAAAGTTGCCGCGTTGTGGTGACTTGGTTTGAAATTGAAAATTCTGGTTACAGTAGTAATACCCAAGTAATACCGGTAGATCCCATCCTAGGGTTATGGTCTATTTTGACTCCCACCCTCTCCCACCACGATCACGGTCTCTGATGGCCACTGGCAACTTCAAGCACCCGAATGATCATCTGCCCCGAACCACGACAGAGTTCTATACGCCCGCGGGGACAAGTGTAAATATGGAAGTATGATCAGGAGCATCTTCGGTACCGCCAGGTATCGGGTCTCCGCTGCCTGAGCCAAGCTTAACTTGGAGACTAGCGAGACCCATAGAATGTGATTGCTTACTTGAATCTTTGCCGCGTAGACTCCCACTTACACACCGTGACTTAGCATGGTGCCACGGTAGCACGGGATACAAAACCAGGGCTTGCGGTGACGCGGGAGAATATTTCGCGCGACTTTCACTTCGTGTGCCATTCGCGTGGCCGGTCGGCTTCTTCGTTCGGTCACGAGTACACTCTCTGAAGCCGCTGCGGACCGCCCCATCTCCCTGGGCATGCGTATAAAAGCCATCGTACAAGGATTCCGTCGTCGCGGTTGTCTTGACGTGTCAAGATGTTCACAGGCTTTCTTAGTCGACATACCCTGGCGCTCGGCATCCTCGCCAGCAGCGCTGCTGTCAATGCAGCGACGACAGTGACAGTTAGTGGGACTGCTAGTCACCCCATTCCGTCCACTCTCTGTGAGTCATGACGTCATTGCTCTCGTATAGAATTTGCTAACCTCGTATCAGATGGTCAGATGTTCGAGGCGAGTGGGTTTCTTGATGGTTCAAATTGTGGTGTACTAATAGCGAAGGGCATATCCTACGCTAACCGAACGTACAGGACATCAACGTAAGTTTATTTCCTCCTTATGTCGTGTACGATGTTGATCACGTTCTTCCAACCAGCATGTGAGCATTCTGTATCTTACAGTTAACACTCTTTTGACTGCGGCATAAGAGCGGCGATGGTGGCATTTACGCTGAATGTCAGTTCCTCTCCCCGTGTATCTCCGACAGATTCTAACAGTGTATCAGTACTCCAAAACCGTGCCTTCCAGCAAGTTACGCCAGGTAAATCATGCAATGCGCAACTCTACTGGTGGACATCATTCTCATATAGCGCAGACACAACCGCAGCTCTTTACGCCTGGAGCGCAATTAACGGTGCTACCATCAATGTCATCGCTGATCCCACTCCAGTTTCTTCGGCCTTGCCCAATTCTCTTCAACTAACCATCCCAGAAGGTGCTTCTGGTGCAGTCGGCTTCGGTAACGAAGGTTACTGGGGTATGTTCCGCTTCTTGGTCGCGGAACTTGTATTGACACATAGCAGGTATCAAGATCGACTCCGAATGGACCTACAAGGCTTCATTTTACTACAAATTCCCCGAGGCATCCAGCTTTGACGGAAGTGTCACCGTCGGCCTCCAGAGTATGGATGGTGAAATCTATGCGTCGGCAAGTGTCCCTGTCAGTGGATCGCAGACCGCCTGGAGTCAGGTAGACGTCTCTCTCAAGCCGACCTCGTCACCGACAACCACTACCAACAACTTCACCATCACGCTTGACGGCGCGGCCGCAGCTGGACAAACCATCAACTTTGCGATGTTTTCTCTTTTCCCACCGACATTCAAGGACCGGGAAAATGGCTTGAGAATCGACGTAGCCACTGTCAGATCATCCTATCTTGACGTGAACCAAAGCTGAGGCTGACTCCTGCTCTTAGACTTTGTATGAGATGAAACCTTCATTCTTCCGTCTGCCAGGTGGAAACAATCTCGTGAGTGACTCCTATATAGACCCTTGTGACTCACTACTGACTGTCAATTACAGGAGGTGATCTTGCTTGCCCCCGAGATCATAACTTCGCAGCTGACCTTGCACAGGGTCAAAGCTTTTCTACCCGATGGCAGTGGAATGCGACAGTTGGCGCCCTTGTTGACAGGCCTGGTGTGTTGGCCATTGCTACTGTGTTGTTCTACCTCGCTAACAACCGTTACACAGGTCGAATGGGCGATTGGGGCTACATCAACACGGAGTAAGTCTAAAGGGATAACCTGCGAGCAGACACTTATGAAGCCGCAGTGGTCTCGGCCTCCTCGAATACATGTATCTTTGCGAAGACATGGAAATGGAGCCCATCATGGCGGTCTGGGCAGGTACTTCAATTCCTCTTCCCTGATTTGTACTTTCTCACCATTAATTTACCGCATAGGATACTCTCTGGACGGCGATAGTCTCCCCGAAGACGAGTTATACCCATACATTCAGCAAGCCATCGATCAAGTACGTACCCTATCATTCAGCTGAGCATGTTTATTGAGAGCTGTTAAGATCAACTTTGTTATCGGCGATCCTTCTGAAAGCGAAGCAGGTGATACCTCGCAGCCGAGACTACTTGGATATTGCAGACTTTCTAATTGCGCTACACGATAGCTGCTCTGAGAGCTTCTCTTGGACATCCGGAGCCGTTCCCTCTAACCTATGTGGAAATTGGCAATGAAGACTTCTTCGCATCTGAATCGTACGTCAAGCCCGAACAACTTTCACTATCACACTTGAACTCACAACCATCTCAGATACATTTACCGATGGAGGGACTTTGCAGGAAACCTGACCGCAGCGTTTCCCCAATTGCGTACGAGCGTTATTTTTGTTATACCGCACAGTGCTCACGACTTGTTCAGGCTTCATCGCGACGAGCTACCCTTTCAACCCCATCATTACACCTACGCCGTTGCAATATGATAATCACGTCTACCAGACGCCCGGTTCGCATTTCCCTTGAGTATGAATGCAACTGTTAGCTGAGATCTCTTCAAGGCTGGTTTGTGGAAAATGCTTTCTACTATGACAGCTTTGAGGTAGGTCGTGTTTCAGGTTTTCGTGGTATGCGGTTGCTTAACATTCGCGATTGTCAGCGCAATGGAACCTACTACTTTGAGGTGTGACCTTCTGGTCTGTTATTCGGTTCATTATCCCGATACTGACATTTGTTCAAGGGCGAATATGCCGTCATCTCTACCAATGCTAGCAATCTCTACGGAACAATAGCCGAAGGACATCTCATGTATCCCACCGTCCAAGGTACGCGTATCATGAGTCAATGACGACGTCCGCACAACTGAGCCATTCGCTGAAAGGTTCCACTGGTGAGGCTGCTTTCATGACTGGCCTCGAAAGGAATAGCGATATTGTCTTCGCGGCATCTTATGCCCCTCTTCTGATGGTGCGTTGTTGAACTTTGGCTAGAACATATGACTAAAATTATTTCCTCCTCAGAACGTTGCAAGCTACCAATGGGTGAGAATGCCCGTTGCAGCATTGATTGGATCTTCACTGACAGGTCGCTAGACGCCGAATCTTGTGTGCTACGAGTAAGCTTTTGGCTTCGTTTTCGGTGTCGGCATTGGCTGACTGTGGTCATCCTTAAGTGCTGCAAGCGTTTACCCCTCAACTTCATACTATGTTCAACAGGTGTGTACACCTCGATCTCTCGGACGTTGGCCGCACTGATCGAACTGGCACAATAGCTCTTCAGCTTGAACCGCGGTGATGAATATCTCCCTAGCACCTTGCCCGAATACAACGGTACCCTCTACTGGAGTGTCACTAGGAACACCGCGGCCGGAGAAGTTCTGATCAAGGTAGGTTCTATAATACAAGCGAGTCAGATTTCCTGCTCACGCGAGGGTTCAAGATCGCCAACACCGATACACCTGCGATGGAGATGACTTTCGAACTACCTTACACCACCGTCTCGCCAACCGGTACCGCACAGGTGTTGGCTGGCGCTCCCACTGCCAGCAACTCGCCTACGACGCCCAACGCCGTCGTTCCCGTGACAAGCACTATTAACACTGGAGCTACTTTCAACTACACTGCCCCAGGATACAGTGTCACCGTCTTGACTATCAAAGCAAGTTAAGGGAGTGGTCTTGTGTCAGTCGATGTATCTAGGAAGAGTTTCAATATCAAAAAGATCTTCGATGCATTTCGACGCACTCTGGTCGAAAGTGCAGGACAGTCACATCGAGACTAAACGACTGCGCAGGACTGCTGAGGCATTCTCAAAGCAGGCCTCCACGGTCTGGATATACTCTTCGGTATTGTGATCCTGCATGTTACCAGCGGCTATATCTAGAGTGAACGAAGGCTGGTACAGGGGGAAAGCACGATGATCGGGGATCTCGGTGTCCAGTGGAAGAGGCTTAGCGGCCTGAGTGTCATGTTGTAGACCTATCCCAGAAACAACGGCCCACAAATGGAAACACGCACCGCGATTGATGTCAGATGAGCCCAAGCCCGAGCAGCATTCGCCGAGTTATATCCTCCTGTAGGGAAGATCAACTTTACCGCACACAAATGCAGAAGATGCTGCCCACCTCCACCGAGAAAGAGCTTCTTTCCTTGCCACCGGTCTACTATTCGCCCGACGCACCAACCCAGTGAGCCCTCACCACCCAAGGACCAGTTCCACGTGGCCAGAGGATCTCCTGCTAAACCGTCTACACCGCATTGGATTACGAAGTAGTCCGGATCAAAAATATCTCTAATGCGCTCTACAATCGGCCAGATGCGCAGGAAAGTACGGTTTGATGCTCCTTGCCTCAATGGCAGAGACAAGCAGAAGGGATCAAATGAGGAAGCGTCGGTGTCTGGCAGACCTGACAAAGTTGATATTGGGAAAAATCCAGGGGAAGCATGATGAATCGAGAGCGTCTGAACAATTTTGCTCAGTCCAAGCGACAAGAGCAAAACAAATATCGCGCTCACGAGGACTTGGGATGCTCCAGTTGAGCTCGTCGAATAAAAAGCTTGTGAGACACCATCAGAAAAGTGTAGATCAAGGTCCAGATACATGACGCGCGGTTTTCTACTGGAAACTGTAAGAGAAGTGGGTCTCCTTAACGCAAGGATAGCGAGGACACAATCCGCTACATAGCAAAAGCCAGACGCATGCGATTTCTGAGCATGGTGTCTGCGGGTACAGTCAACTAGTAATATATCACCACTGGAGTACTTGTTGAACTGACCTGCCACCGTCCCAGCAAATCGCAATGTCGGCGATGTCGTCCTTGAGAGCGCCTACTGCGGTTAGAGTTGCACCTGCCACAAGCTGAATATACTCGCGCAACCCACGGAAAGGCGGGCAGTCCTAGACATAGTTGACCTAAAGAATATTGCGGATGAATGATGTTACACACATCCTCAAGACCGAATTCTGCGCCTTGCAATCCTTCGGGAGACAACTCTGTGACATTGCTTGGATTCAGTGCATACTCCAGGTATTCGCGCGTGTGATAAACTAGGAGGTCTTTCGGGCTAGCTCTTCCGGGCCTCAAAATTTGGAAGCATTTCTCTCCGTCGATGGACTGAAGATGTGGAAGACGCAGCGCGCTAATAAGAGAGTGTACAACAAACGATCGGTTCTTGTTCGACGGCAAGAGAGATGATAGCTGAAAGGATCCAGGAGATTGAAGGGTCAGCTTGTGGACTGGACCAGCCTGAGTCAGTGCATACCTTCACCAGCTCCTCTGAAACGACGTATGCAACTGGTTTGCGCCGAGGTTGCTCCATTTCGCTCGGACTGGAGGTTATTGAAGCTTCAAGTGGGACGTAGGCGCCAGTTGAATTATGTGTGTATGATATGTCACATTGGTCCTTACTCATAACTCCCTACCACCTGCATCCATTTCCACGAAGGGGCTCAAAGGATTCAAAAGTACCTTCCAGTACGGGAGTCAAAACATGCACTGTCTCTGATACTGCTCACGATGATAAGTGACAAATGGGTCGCCAGTTCTTACAGCAGTACGTACATAGTACTGCAAGGCTCAAGCTACTTCAAGCTCGGTCTCCTACCGCATTCTAGATTTTTTGTCTCGCCAAGAACTCCAGTATCGCTTGCGCAACCTCATCCAGGTGATTCTCCAACACGAAATGCCCTCCATCCACCAGTACAACCTCAGCGCTCTCGACGTCTTTCTTGAATGCGACGGCTCCACCCTGTACGAATATCTCGTCGTTCTTCCCCCACACGGCCAATATAGGCGGCTGGTGCTCCCGGAAATACTTCTGGAAAGCAGGATACAACTCAACGTTGGTATGGTAGTCAAGGAATATGTCGAGCTGGATATCTGCGTTTCCCGGTCGAGAGAGTAACGCGTAGTCGAGGTGATATGTCTCCGGTGGGATAGCGGAAGGATCCTTCTCACCAGTGAAGTACTGAAGAGTTCGCTTCAGTCCAAGAGCCGCCCTGGATGTGGAAGAATAACTTACCTGCCACTTGGTGGCATCAAGTCCTGTCAACCACCGAATGGATTCTCGGTTCTCTGCGCTAGGATCCGCCCAGTAGGGACGAAGGTTGTCCCAGAACGCACCGAGGCCTTCGACGTATGCGTTTCCATTCTGGCTTATGATGGCAGTTACTGCAGCGGGACGAGCGAGGGCCAATCTACGGCGTACGACCTTAGCTCGGTGCGAACAATCAGGCAAACCAGCACATACCTTAATCCTGTAGGGGCCCCATAATCGAAGATGTACAAGGCGTATCGAGTGAGCTCGAGAACATCCGTGAACGCTTCGATGGTCTTGGCGAAGTTGGCGAAAGTGTATTGGTACTGACGTTCGGCTGGTACGGTGGTAAACCCGAAGCCAGGCAGGTCAGGGGCCTAAGACATTGATATCAACAACGGTGGGAGCGAGAACAGGATTCTCCGAACTTACAATAACACGATACTTGTCGGCAAGCCTGGTGATGAGGTTGCGATAGCTGAAGGAAGATGTCGGATAGCCGTGAAGGAGAAGGACGACAGGTGCATCAGCACTCCCGGCCTCGCGGTAAAATATGTCCACTCCATCTGCTGAAACGGTTTTAACGATGGTTTTAGCTGCCATTATTTACTTGACTGGGTGCGATGAAAAATGAAATGCTTTGAGGTCGATTGGCAGACAACCTATAGTTGTGTGCCCCTTTATACACCCACCTCCTATGCACGTGAACAACTCTGGTCACCTTCTCGCCGTCAATGCCCGTCATGGAGCCTGCCCCACGAAGACTAGCTCAATAAGCTTCTCGTAACGATCAATCAGATATATTGGAAGTGACCAATGCAAATGGGCATCCTAACTCGGGGAAGTTTATAATCCTCGACGATGCCCGATGGTCCCTCGTGATCAGATGACTAACTGTGAGCGCCTATCCAGTAGCCTGAGACTCGCTGGTTCTTCGTTACAAGTGACACGACTGTCCAGGATGGCAGGTCTACGAAGGATTCTTTGGGGTCGGCTGAACAGACGTCAGACTGAGGAGGCATGAGGTTATGTGTCAACAAGTTTGTCAGCTCCCAAGACCAGCTGAGGCCCTACTTACGCCACATCTGGCTCTACAGCCCACCTGCAACGGATTCAGACGTCACATTGGTGGGTTGTTAATGCGATGTTAAGTCATAGATTTCAAAACGAGTTATGATACATATAGTGTACATGTCGAAATACATAATTCAAAGCTATAACGCCCCAGTCAACCCTTGAATAATCCGAGTCCGGATGCACGAAACTGGATGACGAGAAAATTGAAACATGATGTGCTGCGAACCTTTCATCTCCCGGATCCCGATTGTTTCGTGACTTATGAAGTCCTTGCCACATAGGCTCGAATGAATTCTTTAGTCTCGTCTTCCTTCTTGCCAAAGATCAACAGAGCGTCCTTGAGCTTCCGCGTCGCCTCCGCATCATTGTCGAGAGCTTGCCTGAGGGCAGCAGCACCGTTCGCAAGGTAGTCGGTGGTGAGAGCTAAGGCGATGTATGAGCCCAACGTCGGAACTAGAGGGAGGTTCCTGACCTTCATTGCTGGGGACAAAGTTGATTGTGGCCGATGCCAACTCTTCGTCTGCTAAGGCGGTTGCAGGCAAGGACATCGCATCGAGGACCGGAGCGGACAGCGTGAGGTGGTTTGGACGGAGCCGAGCGAGAGCGATAACCTGGTGAATCAAGTCAGTAAGAGCAACTTCTGATCATGGGAAAATACCGTTACTCACCTCAGCTGTATTGACGATACTGAAGGAGTACATGGTTAGTCAGATGACCCACGTGTTGCAAGTGTGGGTTACCTTGCAGGCATGACAAGGGTTTTTGACTGTAATTGTTTGAAAGTTTGCACGATTGCGTATATGATAGAAGACATAGGGTGTCCATGTACAGGGTCATCATACGACTTCCATACACCATCAGTGAAGTGTACGGCCAGCTCTGCACTACTAATAAGCATGCAGACCGGGCAACGACAGATGTTAACAAACCGTTGAAGTACGGAGCAACGTAAAGGCATTTCGCTTGAGATGCAGATACAGCCTGAGGGACTGAGAATAAGCAAGTTGCCAGCGTTCGAATGCCTTTTGCCTCCAGTTGTTGGCATGCCACCATGGATTCTGGTGTGGCGGGGATTTTGATGCAAACCCGATCCCTGCGTGCAAGGGTTCCAGAGTCTCACTACTTGTTCAGTAGTGACATTGATTGTGCGTGCCTAGATATGCCATTCTCTTCAAAGAGAGCCACCAGATCCTGTGCGTGCTCGACAGTCTTTTGGGTGTTGTATGCAGTTGACGGGGAGGTCTGGGCATGAACACGCCCGTTCAGATGCGGTATCACTCGCTTCGCCAGCTGGACAGTCTGTGAGTGTGGAAGAAGAAGGTCAGGAAACTCGTCAACATCCATACCTAGGGGCAACCTACCAGAAAGTCGACAACCTTCAACGCTCCATCGTCTTGTTGAACATCGATCCTCTTATCCTTCACAAATGCGTGCGCAGTGTGCAGAAGATGTTCATTGGCCGGTAGAACAACCTGTCCGTGCACGATGGCTTGATTAGAAGTCATGTCATGGAACCGCGTCGACTCGTTAGTGTGTCGAGCTGCAGCACTTGGATCCATAGAGTCGACGTCGACATCGATGATTGCGCGTATCTGGGTCAAAAGGGTCACTTCAGACATTGTAGATAGGGTGAGAAGAAAGACCTTGTGATGATCACTTGAATTTATGTATGGACATGTGCATGAGGCGTCGAGGTTCTGTACAGTTGACGTGAAAGACTGGGTCACGTTCTGTGGGGAAGCCCCCTCAGAGTTGCGGTCCGCCCGGGCCTATGTATGCACAGCGAACCTGATGCGAACCGAAGTCGAGCCTTGCCTTCTCACAGAATCATCCCAGTCCAATCCAAGCTATCTAGCATCCTGCCAATAGTCATTCAACGACAAATCGTGCTAAGAGCCGCCCCGCATCAGGGAGCATTGCATGACGAGCTTAGGCTAGACTATATCACCTCAACCATATTCTCGTTCGTGAGGCTCAAACTATGTCTCTCATCAGCGATCCGGGGTGCGTCAGCGTCGTGCTCCTAACGGTCGCATTAATGGTTTCAACTCAACGCACCCTTGTAGATACCTGGTTCACAGTCTTCGCCTTTCATACTTGCGCAACGTAGACGACCCGTTCGGCGCGCGTATCATCACTCTCAACCCTTCTTACACGTCCAATCCATACATTCTTGCTGCTTCCCTCGCTGACGTCCAACGATGGCCGGAACTGGAATACCCTTCCAGCCCACAGATTTCCGATGATGAAGGTGAATCATCTGGAAAAGGCCTCTCTTCGTCCGGATTTCCTGGTGCCACCTCCCTAAAGCACCACCAGACGATAATGGGATCGAGATCCGGAGCATTGGGCCTACGTGTTGCTGGAAGGCGAGCATCTACTTCGAAAAGAGCCTCACAGATCGCCAGCAGGATGGAAAAACGGAACGGAGACCTTGAGATAATACCCAATCCCGGCAATTCTCGCATGGGTCAACCAAACGATGTCGATACTCGAGCAAAAGCAGCAGAGCATGAAAGTGTGCCATCTGCATCCACGCAAAACACAACGCATCGACGAGAGGAGTCTGCACCTCTGGAGCCTCCGCCCAAGGAGGTACAATTTATTCCGAAATTCAAGGGGGCTGCTGAGATGGAGGCCAGGAGGAAATTGCGCTTGCAAGCTCGCAGGGGACCTTCTGCGTCGATCCCGAAACAGCCTGCTGTGATAGCCGGGAATCTAAATCCAGAGCTCTCTTCGTCCGATGAGGAAGAAGGTATACTCGAGGAGGACAATGACGATGATTTCGATATGGTTGCTCCTGTGGAAGAGAACATGGATGAAGCGGACGAATTCGACCCGTAATGTTCATTTTTTACTCCTGGGGTTCCTTCCTAACCTCTCAACCCCTCAGCGAATTTGCCGCGACGCGCACTCCAGGAATCAATTCTGATAGCGCTTCCGACATCGCCTCTCTTCTCTCCGGCACAGCCTCAGTCATGTCTACCTCGAATCCTTCAGCTTTAGGGTCGTCACCCTATGCTGTACAGCACATACGCACTCGTTCTCGCCTGAGCCCGGTTTCAGAGGTGCGTGCAGCAGGCGCTACTAAGCAAGGGCCATCCAGACCGGCCGAGTCTTACTTCGAGATGGTCACTCCTCCTCTCAAGGTCGGACAAAAGGTGGATCCTGCGCCTCGTCGGACGGATGTTCGGCCAAGAGCCTCAACTCTATCGCAAAGCGTCACCGCCCCACAACCCGAAATGACTTTCGCACGTCGACCAGTGGGACCTGTGCGACCACAAGTATCAGCGCTGACAGCGGTGCTGGCATCCTCCGGCAGTTCTTCGAACCCATTCAGCGAGAACTATGGTGCCATCTCAGGACGCGGCGAGAGTGCAGCCATGGATATCAGAGTGTTCTTCCCTCATGCTCGCCAGCCTATCGGTGAAGCGATGGCACTGAATGTCAGGAAGGATGCCACTGTGGAAGAGGTCATCGGGTTTGCTTTGTGGATGTATTGGGAGGAAGGGTGGCTACCAAAGTTGAATGAGAATGTGGCAGAAGACGACCCGAAGTTGACTGCGGTGGGTTGGATCATGCGGATGGCCGAAGATGACGGAGAGGTCGATGAAGATTTTCCGCGTATGTGAAGAGCCGCACTCATTAATCCAAACATTTGTGAACTTTCGTACAGCACCGGATCGCACGGGCAAGATATCGAAATTTAACCTTGGTGCCTTCGCTATCTTAGCGGCGTCACTAACCCAAAGTAGGCCCCCCCCACCCTGAAAGTTAGACGAGAAGGTCTGACCTATTTCCTTCCCAGTCCAACAAAACCAACAGCTAGAGAGTAAGATACAGCGTCATCCATCCAGGATTATGGCGGGACCTAAGAAGCCTGACCTGACCGGAGCGAGTAGCCTTGTCCCCCCATCCGTATCAGGCCCAGGTACAAGCGCCGTATTCGGAAGCATGCCACTACTGTCCTCCTCATTGGGTCCTTCCTCAAGTCATGGACCGCAGATCTTCCTTCGCATACGTGTAGCAGACACCGCCGACGCCGTCCACATCTCAACAACTATCCCCGTGTAAGGCAAAGGTTCTCATGAAGATTCTCGTTAAAGCTGACCACGTTGTACAGATCCGCGGGAATGTACATGCAAGAAGCACTGGAGTTGGTTTGTCGCCGACGCAAGCTGGCAAACCCGAAGGACTACGCTTTGATCTTGAACGATTTGAATATATTGATTCCTCTGGATCGGACTGTCGCCAGTTTGCAAGGAAAGCGAGAACTTACTCTAGTCAAGAAAACCATGCTGCCACAGATGGGTATCGACCCCGAGAGCAGATCAGCGCGAACTACGGATCCCAACGGTACTGAGACCCTTCGTGCTTTGCAAACGCCGCCAGCTTACCTTGGATTCCCTTTAGCATCCATTTTCAAAAGGAATTCAGATGTTCCTGAGATGCAGATGGGTGTCGCCGCAGATTACACTGCCGCGTACAAGGTCGGTTCATTGCCTTATTTGTAAGGGAGCATTTTGACGCGGACTTGATTTCAGAAATACACCATATACAGGAAGATGCCCATGCTGGCCCGACAGGAGCGCACACTGGCAGTTGACGGGGTGTATATTCATGTGGGTTTATTCAAGTCCGTGCTTGGCTGGCTAGTGCTAATGATGAGGTCAAGATCATGCCGTCTGCGAACAAGGCGAAAGCGGTCTTTGACAGCGGGAAAACTGTCTCTTTCCACATTAAAAGTGTTGTTGCATGCCAGCAATCATCGAAGTCGTCAACAATTTTCAAGCTTGTCGTCCAGCGAGACAGCAGAAATAAGCGTTACGATTTTGAGGCCGATACTCCCAAGCTTGCTGGTGAGTATAAACAGTTTGTATTGCCTGCTACTTTGCTGACGTACACCATCACAGGTGAAATATGCCAGACGGTGAAGACACTTAAGAACGCATTGGAGCGTTCGGGAACTGTGAATAGGTCTTCGCGACGGAGTAGACATGTTGTTTGAAGTGCTATGATTCCCACTTGGGTCTGATCTTTTGGACACTTTGTATCTATAGGTGTTTTTTGTGCATTATCCACGCTATTCTATTGAGAAGGGCCACTTCCGTGTGCTGCGGCACACTGTCAGTCCTTCTGAGATTGCATTCTCTGAAAGGGGCCCTGGATTCAAACAAAAAAAGAAACCCAGTCTGACGGTATCGAGGTTAGGGTTACGCGGTGGGTCAATTGCTTCCGTGCACCTCCAGCCGTTGCCAAATTTCGACCGCGATTTGTGTCTCATTCCCAAGAATTCAGGTGTCTCTTCTGCGACCATCGCCCACTGTGAGTCCACGGATCATCGTCCATAGTTCTCATTTTGTCCTAATATTAAACCTTCAGATTTATGCCTTTGCCCCACGATCTTTGCGCTCGCGTTCAGAATGCATTTCGCGCGCGACATCACCGCATAGCCGTTGACCATACCACGCAGAACCTAGGCATACTCTCTATTCTCCTTCGAGCCGGATTCATATCGAATATCACTCGTGGCACCATCGAGTCCCCGTCTCCTCGCGATTTTGTTCGTGTAGGCGAAGCCCAGCGAAGAATATGGGCAGAACTGAAATACCGCGACGACCGCCCCGTCTTAAGCGACATGGAACTCATCAGCAAACCTAGTAGACGCATATTCATGGACATTGGAGAAATTCGTCGGATATGCTCGGGGAGACGTGCTCAGACCATTAAGCCACTTGGTATGGGGGAAATTGCTGTTGTGCGGACGAAGAACAAGGAGCACGAATGGCTAGAGGCGCGGGAGGCACTGCAAATGAACTTGGAGGGTGAAGTGGTGTGTCGAGCTCGGTAGCGTCTGATTTGACCGGTAGGTATGATGTAGGATTCTGCTGTTTCCTTGCTGATGCAAATCCAGCCCTACTTTGACAGTTTTCATTTGTACCTAAACTCACTCGCCATTGACTGTCGCGCTTTTTGTTCTTGTCTCTGCGGGCAATAAAAGTAGTCGCTCACAGCTGTACCGAACCATGCATGAAGGAAGGCAACAGTGGCGGTCGATTCGGCGAACCGCGGTGAATAGCACAGATATCGATAAAATCTATAGGAAATCTAAACCTATTCCCACCTGGAAGCCCCTGCGTGCACCATCGCTTTTACTTGCGATGAGTGGTACCCCAAAGTTCACCTCCACTCTCACAGGGTCAAACCGGTAAATTAGCCCTAGCCCTACAGAAACCGACGGTCTGGAGAGGCAGTCAACAAAGTTTTCTGTGGTGTCTTTAGCTAATAACCAGATAGCTAGTCAGTATCCCAGGCAACACCCCTTTCGAACGAAATGTTCTGCTGCGTACCTTTGTTCATGGAGTCGAGTCTTCCAGCGTTCACAAAAATGTGCGACTTTATCGGCCAGTGTGATTTCCGCGGGATGTCGGATATAAGAGAAAGCCCAGTTGACCAATACAATTCACCCCCAAGAGAATCAGCTACCGGCCAGTCTGTGAGTAGGAGCTGACTCTGATGTTCCTGTCTACTCACAGGCGTCCCTGGGTCCCATGCTATTGGCTCTGAACGACCTAACGCTGAGTGGACCGCCCAATTGGAACCTGTCTGAGAAGTAACTGTGCCCAGCGAAATTCTTGAGGAAGCCGGCCCGGGCTGCGAATGAGAGTGTCTACCATGGCAGATCAGTCATTGCGCATCAAGTTCTCTGGCTGAATGACTTACAACACCCGGAAGTAAGGGTCGCGAAGCTTGGCTTTCTGCCTCCGCTTTGTAGAATGACGCATCGCCACCAAGGCCAGCGATTTCTTGATACAGCTTGGTATAGTGTCCACGGGTTGCCGCTATCTTATCGTCCCGTGTGTCCCGTATCCATGTATGGGACAGCGAAGACTTGACATTTTGTCCAGCAGACTCCCTGATGCTGTGACGACCGTTCAAAAATGACTGAAGAAAAAGGATATATTGGCTGACCTTATTGAAGCTGTTGGCGTAAGGCCTCCGATATGTCGTAGAACAGCCTCATACGAGAGTTCGTGAACTCCGCGAGATCCCCAGTCACTCTACGTTCGTAACCCATGGATACGGTCAACTGACACAAACCCCCCAACAAACTGCTGACTTAGCTCACCCTAACTGCAACCTTGAGTCCTCGTGAGCCTTCCGACGAAGATGCGTAGGATGTAAGATCTCTTTCCAGGCCAAACACGGAGATTTCTCCCTTTGTTCTAAGAGAGGGTGACAGTGGAGCGGAAAGAAGCGCATGGAAAGAGCGACGAGTTTTCGTTCCAAATGAGAGGTTAGCTTCAAACGTTTCAGCTCCCCCAAAAACATTTCGAACGCGGGCGGTAGCACTCTAGAGCGTCTCATGTCAGTTCGCAAGTTCCCGAGACGAAGCTATAATCACTCACAGCGCTGCCCTCGCTGTTGCCCAGTTCCGTGGCAGTCTTCAGATAGAAGCGGCCCTTTTCACGAGTATTAAAGACAATATCGACATCTCCTTCCTTAGCGAGGATATCACGAGCCCTCTCAATCTTGGCATCGATTGACTGGAAAATGTCGGTTTCCTGAAGCACATGACTTATCCCCCGAGCAGTGTGTAGCACAGACTGCAGGTTAGAAGGGCCGTCTGCATCCCGGGAAGTGTGACGGGATAGCCAGGGGTTGATCAACCAGCTGAGAAAAGAGCGGCGAGTGTTCGAGGCCCCTTCGACGCGTACAGATGCGATTTGCAGAGGTGTTGAAAGATTCTGGTTGACCTGCCGGACGCGTTCGGAGGTTGAGCGCAACACAGCGAATATTAACACTCACAAGGTCTGCAAGATGGAACACGGCCGATTCATATTCCCCACGTAGTTTTCTTTCTATGCGGGCCTCTTGCCATTTCCTCAGCTTCTCTAGGTCATCCTCACTGGGTTCGTCAGGACGCGCCGAACGCTGGAGAGGAGGTTTCAGTCCATCCATAACGTGAAATCACAAATAAAAACAGATCTGCACCAAATTTGCCTATTTATTTTTGAACTCCGATACATTTTTCTGTACATGGTCTCGAAAGCTCTGAATCACGTATCGGTCAGTTGCGTGCACTTGACGACTAGCCTCATCTAGTTTGACCGTCAGCGTCGGAGGTGAGCGTCAATCAGCTTGCCGAATTTTGCTCTTGTGACCATTTTATGTCCTCGGTTTTGCCAGTTTGGAGAAGGCTTGGAGCAGCTAAGATCCGCTCCACTGAAATTCGAGTCCGCATTTCCAGACATTACAGCCAGTCTCATCTTCTCCCACAACTTGCACAATGTCTGTACACATTGGAACACCTTCGTCTCTACCCCAAAACTACGCGATTTTATCCCGCTTTGCCACCTCCAGCGCGCTAGATGAAGATATCGAACAATCTGACCTACAGGGTACCGAGGAGAATCATTATGACGCGACTGACAGAGTAGATTCAAATAGCAGTTCGAATCGACGCACCAGCTTTCCCTCTCCTTACATCCGTCCAGCTCAGCCTGTCATGCATATTCTCCCCGAGACTCAGAACATGTATCCTCATTCGAACGCGTCTGAGAACACGCCTCTGCTGGCTCCCTTAATGCCTCGTATAGAGGAAAGCGTGGACAAGTCCGGGGGTGATGAGGATACAAGCCGCATTAAAATGTTCTGGGAAGAATTCCGTATCCTGGCGAAGTATACGTTGCCGGTTTATATGTTTGTTTATCACTCCCTTTCCTGTGTATAGGGTCGTCTAACAGGCTGAATCGTAGAACCCAAGTTTTTGAGTATAGTCTCATCATGGCTTCCGTCATATCCATCGGTCATATCTCCACTAATGCCCTTGCTGCTGCAACACTTGGATCGATGACTGCCAATGTCTCGGGGTACAGTATTGTTCTCGGTTTTGCGACTACTCTAGATACTTTGCTTCCCGGTGCCTGGACGTCAGATAACCCGCAGCTCGTCGGCCTATGGACCCAACGCATGGGTGCGTCTACACTCCTCTTGACATTAGCATTCTAAACGCTCCCATCTGCAGTTGTTGTTACGGCTGTCTCTTTAATCGTACGTTGTAGCTGTCTCGCACCCTCAGGACGAAACTTATGAACTTTTATAGCCCATCCTTGCTATTTGGTTTAATTCCGAGGCCATTCTTCTCTTATTGAGGCAGGAACCTGAAGTGGCTCACCTCGCTGGTATATATATGAAATGGGCATCTATAGGCCTACCTGCGTACGCGTTCAACAACATCATACGGTAAAACTCGTAGAGCTTCTTGTTCAAAGCCCGAAATTGACCACCTTTTTCCAGCCGCTACTTCCAGTCGCAAGGTGTGCTTGCGGTTACGCCTTGCATATTTTTCGTGTATTTGACTATCTCTCCCAAGGCCTATTTGCCGTGCCGACCCGAATTATCCTCGTTATAGCGCCTATAAACGCTGTGTTGAATTACATCCTCGGTACCTTATCTTGTGCGAGGCTCTCTCGTTACGCTGACCATATCTATACAGTATGGGGACCTGAACCTGTCAGACTTGGTTTCATCGGTGCTCCAATTGCCACTGCCATCTCCTTCAATCTCGTATCGATAGCATCGGTCGCTTACGGCGTTTTCTTCGTTCAGAAAACTGCCTGGCATCCGATTTCAAAGCGTAGCTTTACCAGTTTGGGATTGCTGGTGCAGCTTGGTCTTGGTGGAGTCGGTTCGTAACCCAAGCTTTTCGGCTCCTTCCAAGTTTACCTACAGACACAGGTCAAACGGCTTCGGAGTGGTGGTCGTGGGAGCTAGTTGGATGTGCGTTTAAGCATGGTTTTGCAGGCGTACACCACACTGACCTTTGTTCTTGTAGTGGCCGCAAGCCAGTAAGTGGACTCCCCCGTTCACGCATATCCCAAAATCCGCCGCTTATCGATTCCAAGGCTCGGGCCCGTGGCTCTGGCGACCCAGTCGGTTGTACTAAATTCGGCTTCATGCACTTTCCAGGCACCTTTTGCTCTTAGTGTGGCAGCTTCTGTGCGGTAAGTTTCATTCTAGTTTTTGTGACCGGGGATCGTCATGTTTGATCTGGCACAGCATCGGCAACCTTTTGGGGGAGAAAAACGCGAAACGCGCGGGAGTTTCAGCGAATGCGGCAATACTGGTGTCGATCGCCATTGCTGGTGTATGGAGGTAGGCCCATCAAATGTTGCCTCGCCCGCCAGCGGTTCTTGACGATCCAACCAGTACCCTGTTCCTCACATTCCGCAAATCGTGGGGACATCTATTCAATGACGATCCTGGTCAGTACCTTGATACAGCAGGGGCTATACCAGAAATGTGACCATTCTGCAGAGGTTGTAAGCCTTGTATCCACTATCTTACCGCTCGTCGCACTCTTCCAGGTGTTTGACGGAACCTCTGCCGTTAGCGCTGGTATTTTTAGAGCTCGTGGTAAACAAGTAAGTGTATTCAATGCTGCTCCGAAGTTCTAGCTGAACATCCACAGTTCACGGGTGCTCTGCTGAACCTCAGGTATATCCCCCTTTGTACACAATGTCTCGCTATGGTTCACAAGTTGACACGACAGCGCGTACTACGTTCTTGGTATCCCCTTCGGCATCTGGCTTGCCTTCAAAAAAGATATGCAATTGGCGGGGTTATGGATTGGTCTCACATTAGCCTTGATCTACAGTTCGGCGTGGGGCATATATCTATGCCTCAAGACCGACTGGAAAAGAGAAGTGAGCAAAGTGATGGATAGATTGGCGAGCGATCGCAAAGGGATCGAACATGACGCGGAGCATCGCGGTAACTGAGTAATCCTCGGGCTGATACCACATATCCACGGTATTCACTATTCCTGGCGCATGGGTATAGGAAATGTGTGTACAAAGTCCAAGGAACAGACGAGTCATGTCACACGAAACGACTCCAAGCATTCGGTTGGGAGTGGCTAAATTATAGTCTAGCTGTACAAAGGATGCCTGCGATCGCGTTATGCATTAATCAAGGCCTCATGACAACGAAAAGCTCGCGCCGCCTGATAGGCAGTCGCGAAACATAGTGATGCAACGATGTCCAAGGTGAAGGATTAGTGGGGCGTGTTACCCCGAGTTATACCCCGTACCTGGGGGCAACTAGAAAGATCACCGGACGCCATTGGTGCGCGCATTTTCGCTTCCCAATCGGACAAACAAGTCCTGATTTGCTTTTAACTTGAATGAATTGCTTCCGCGATCTCGAGAGCTGGTGAGTCGACACCAGCCTTGCATATTGCCGCCCTCGTCTTCTAGTCATGGTAGGTGGCGAGCTGGGTCTGTATGGCTCCTTTGCTCTCGTTAGCTGTTGCAGCATTCGCGCACAAAGCGTGCGTCACTGCCGTCATAAACTCAGTCATTATACCAAATCTGTAGCCTGGACAACTTGAACATCAACGGCTGTCTGCGAGTCATGGCATCTACACCAGCATCTCGTAATCTCGAAGCGATCTCGATCTTTGTCAGGCAGATCATCTTGATCATATAGCAAAGTCATTGCTTCAGACAGGACCGATGATCAATCTCCAAGCCTGCGATCTCGGTCCGTTCTTACTTCGACCATTCCCGCGGATTGTCTCTCCCCACTCTGGCGATATCCCCAAGGTCCAATATGTTCACACCACAGAACTGGATCCGCATCAAGTATTACCACACCAAGAGACTATACCCTGATAAGAATGCCAGTGAGTGTCACGGTCAGAGGAACGGCACTGATGGGCCCGAAACCGCTTGGCGATTCGTGACGTTGCTTCTTCTCACCCGAGGTGAGAAAATGCG
Source organism: Leucogyrophana mollusca (assembly GCA_021014945.1). Lineage (NCBI taxonomy): Eukaryota > Fungi > Basidiomycota > Agaricomycetes > Boletales > Leucogyrophana > Leucogyrophana mollusca. Next base: position 23,695 of record MU266521.1, on the reverse strand, counting down.
ATCACCTTCAGGGCAGCAGCGTGCTCTCGAGACATATAGAGCTCTTATCTAGAAGAGCCCGATTTTTCTCTAGGACCCCCCACTCCGGGCACTTCAGAATGTCGACTCTAAAAACTGGAAACACTGGCGTTGAACAGCCTACTGGCGACTCGGATTCCTTCGAGAAGCAAGTTGACGTGCTTGTTAAAAGTGTCAATTCGGCTTCGGAGATCAATTTGGCCTCGTTCCACGAACAACACGCTGGCCGCCTTGTTATAGATCCCCGGTAAGTCCTTTACAACCACCGACCGCCTGATGTTGACGTGTTGATCCTTCACGAAAGGGAGGCCGCGCTTGAATTTGGCGAAGCTGTTGCAGCGAGGCTGAAGCTCACACCCGACGGAACCAAAGTCCTTTGGCCTCAGCCACTGGACGATCCCAATGATCCACAGAATGTATGTTCATTCACGGACATTCGTGTTTTTTTTTATGTTTATGACTGTCTTCAGTGGACCGACCGACAGAAAGCCGTACAGCTGCTTATCGCAACGCTCGCTGCGGTCGTCCCCGACTTCGACTCGGGGATAGGTAGGAGTTGAAAGTATCCTCCTGGTCCGGTTTTTGACGTTTCCCCGCAGGGATCGCCTCCCTCTTCCCCCTTTCTGTGCAGTACAACACAACGACAGGTGTGATCAACAACCTGACATCAAAGTATGTTTCCCGGTCCCTGTCGCACTCAGCGCTGACATGACATGCCGACCGCAATAGCTGGAGCATCTTCTTGTTAGGTTGGTAAGATGACATATGCTCTTACGTTGACTGACATCAGGCACAGGTTGGGGAAGCATCTTCAGTGTTATGCTGATGAGACGCTTCGGACGCCTTCCAATTCTCTTTTGGTCCCAGGTGGGAGTTCATGGCCCATATTATTCTAATATCACTGATCCATTTCTTTTCTAGCTCCTGGCTGTGGCTTTTTTAATCGGCTGTGCTGTCGCCCCCGACCTTAATACCTTCACTGGTGCATTGAACCACGTTACTCCTTCCTAGGACTCACCTTAACCCTCTTTTTTTAAGCCATGCGCTGCCTGACAGCGTTCTTTGGGTGAGCCCTACCTCGAATCATTGTTGTATCCAACTGATCACTGTTACGATGATACGACAGAACATGTCCCCAAGTGACCGTAAGTAATACGGGCGGTCTCAGCAGTGTTCCCCTTAATCACGTGTTTACTCGTCAGGGTTTGTACATCGTCACGGACATATACCCGTTCCATCTCCAAGCGCGTAAAGTTGGTGGACTACACGCATATTACGCGCGACCGTGATCTGACCGTCTCTCTTGTAGCTGAACACCTGGACTTTCGGTTTCATTGTTGCCCCGTTCATCTCCCCGTTTGTTTTCGGTTTCCTCGTTGCTAAAGCAAGGTAGCTCTCCTCTTTAATTTACGGTTAGAGTGCGCATCTTGATTGTGTATGATATAGCTGGAGGTGGACGTACGGGATAGGATCGATATACGGGGGGATCGTGGTACTTCTGATCCTTTTCTTCGGCCAAGAAACGTGAGTCTTGCTTGTGTTTGATTTTGGCAGACCTCATATCAACACTTCAGGATGTACGACCGAACGGTCGATCCTGTTCCAAAGCGCCCAACTGAAGGTCTAAGATACCGCGTTGAAACACTGCTAGGTATCACAGGTTTCAAGATGGCCAAATATCGATCGAGTTGGTGGGAAGTCATATTCTGTCCCTTGAATGTGCTCTGGCGACCTCATCTCCTGAGTATTCTCCTCTTTGAGGTGAGATTGTTCGGTTATAATATTCTATGGTCCTCATGTTCTTCATAGGCGTTGGTTTTTGGCTTTTCCGTTGGTCCAAATGTAAGAAGCCTTTTGGTACTGATCCCCAGCGGGCTCTGACAGTCTGCTGGAAAGGTCACGAATGTCGTCTTCTTCGGTTCCCCGCCTCCCTTCGGCTTCGGCTTTAGTCAGACCATTATTGCAGCTTTCTATGCCACCCCAATTGTAAGCCTTGCCCGTGATGGGATGTCCCTTGAACGCTGACAAATGAGCGCCATCAGGTTGGAGTTATACTCGGGGAACTCACAGGTCGCTTTTTGAACGACTGGATCATGAATATGAGTATACGAAGAAATAAGGGCGTCTTCGAGGCTGAGAGTCGGCTGTGGTGCGTCTTGTAATCTTAATTTGATACCCGACGGCCTTTGATTAAGCTATGTTAGGGCTTGCTATGTTGCAATGCCGTTATACATCTGCGGATATGTCACATTAGGGACGGGACTGCAGCACCTGAGCACCCCAGCCGTTGTCTTTGGGTGGGGTATTGCCCAGATCGCTGTTATGGTCAATACTGTGGCCGTCTGTGCGTGTCTCATTTCTCTCCGCTTTATCATCCGTGTAAACAGCTCCACCTGCGCCAGATGCCTACTGCAACGATTGTTTCCCCAGACAACAGGTAGTCTTGTGTTCACCATTCAACATGGTTGTTTCCTAAGTTCTGACCTGGGCGTAAGGGCGAAATCAGTGCACTTGTAAATCTTTCTCGGACGATGGGAGGTGCGATCTCTGTTGTCTTGGCTCAAAGTGACTGTACAGATGCGCCCAAATAGGTTTCAGCGTTGCTTACTTCCAGGTAAGGCGGCCACAGAATGCCTGCGCTAGTGGGCGTTACACACATTTCTCATTCGGTCCAGGTGCCGTGGGCCAACAAAGACGGTGCAGCCGAAACACTCGGAGTTGAAGGAGCGTGCGTGCACACCCGTTTATGCTTTCGCCGCCGTCTTACACCTTATTTGTCAGGATTGTTGTTGCTATGGGCATTCTAGTTGTCCCTATGATACAACTGACTGGGCGGCGACTGCGGGTGCGTTCAGCTTCAAGAAAAACTACGCTCGGAACCTGATTATAGTTTTGTTTTAGGAGCGCTTTTCGATCCAGTAGTGCAGCCCAGCGGAAATCCTTCCTATTATTCAGTCAAATAGTTTTACAGGTTTGTCAAGTGGATCAAACACCTTGTACGTTACATTGTCGTGATGTTCTAAATTTCCATGTTCTCTTCGTGAATGTTTTCATTATCAGAAATTGGCTGTTTGGACATGCGTCGCTGTACCAGTCTTTAAATATAGATGAGCTCCGTGCCAATCCCCCATGAATGTGGGAAAGAACATCAAACCTTTGAAATAAATCCAACGGGCCCTCTCTAGGAGCGAGTGCTTGGTGCTGTCCAGCCTCGGAATACCCCCTGATGGGGATCCAGCAGCTCAAGGGGCTTGTCCCAGGCTCGTAACTCGCTTGCGAAACGTAAAGCAGAAGGCCGTCAGACTCCACATGCACTGACACCGACGTGGCGAGTTGTGAAGGTATAGGATTGGGGGAGTCGACTGGCATGTTGGTGGAAAATGGGTTCAGTGGAGCGGAAATTGGAACATCGACAGGGATTTGTCGTGACGACCGCGCAACCGGGATGACGGAGGAAGACAAGCAAGGCAGGCTGGTATCTGTGTAATATGGGATGGGGACGAATGTCGTCGGATATGGGAAATGATAGGCGTCCGGAACAGAATTATGTCCATCAAATGAAGTAGATGAACCGTTCGTCGGAGGTTGCAATTCTGGTGTTGGTAAAAATCGGAAGGGGACAGAAGGCGGGGGATATTTTGGAAGTTCCGCTAACCGCGTATCTCGCCACCAAAACCTGCGAAGGGTCGAATATCTAAGCGCGAGAAATCCGGCAGCATCGTCATCCTTACGAACCTGAATGGCGTCTCACAGTCACCCACGTCCTGACCTTTCCACTTGAGGACATCGAGGACGTGCAAGATACCGTTATCACGCCAATTTACATCCAAGATGCAATCGAGGATTGTCAGAGGAGGAAGAGAGGACGGAAATCGTGGAAGTAGCATTTTGCCCAGCACTCGAGATCGAAGCGTTGTGTTAGGGGCTAGAAAAGATCGCAGTCAGAAATTCATGTTTTACCTTGGGGAGTAACTTAACACACATATACCTACCACTCCTGCGGACTGATGCGTCACTGCTAAGCACCGCTTGCCCACCGGTACAGGCGCTACGGCCACCCATCCCCCCTCGAGGTCTGTGGGAAGACCATCGCTCCACGCATTGTCTTCATTCATTTCTAGAAGCTCCGCGTACATACACTTGTCGGCCCACTTAATCGCTTTCGCCTTGGTGCGCTTTCGTTTGTTCTTGCTTCGCTTCTTGCCCTGCTGTCCACTTTCTTTCACTGCGTCAACATGAGGGGGACCGGTTGTACTCGACGAGCGAATCAGAGATGCAAATCCGGCTAAGCCTTCGCGTATTACTTCCGGCTCATCCTCTGGAGCATCATCGCCTTCATCATCCGATGCACCAAGATTTAGGTCTGCAAAGGAATCCAGCTGGCGCGAAGAGTCGAACTTCTGAGCCCGTCTCTGAGGTGTCCGCCGGTCAGGTTCAGCGCGAGAAAATGGGAGGTATTACACACAAGTTTCTGTTCCTCTAACGCCTGAGCAAAATAGTAAATCCGATGAGCGATCGCATTCTTGTATTGGCAGCGCATACCTTCGTACGTCGTGCTTCTTGGGAGAGAAGCTTATCCGTGAGAATTGTCGGAGGAGACTTGTACGATGCTCTCCTGTCCGAAAACATCTTCTTCTCGGAACCTTGTACTTGAGAAACCAAGTGAGGCGCGTGGTGGGTGGCACGCGCCAATAACGCGCCACTAGAGAGATGTGCTTGTTAGAATCCAAGGCGGTTGCCAAACAAAGCCACGTGTGTTGTAGGTAGTCCTTTGCGCGAACCAGTCTTCGATTCCTTCCTGACTGAGATACCATGGGCGAACATGGAAAAGGTGGACACTGACGCCACTTATCAATCACATATATTTCTTAAACCTTTAAAAACAAAACCTCCAAGATCACGAATTCGAAAACAGTACCCAAGGACTCGGACTAATATAATTTAACCCTTCCCTCGCATCTAGTCTCATATATTCATCCTGCGAGTGAGCAAGAAGTCACGCACACCCCGTAAGGCGAGCCCATTAACAGTAGAGTCCACCGTTGGAGTTACCGACGCAGTTGTCTGCACACTGCCGTCAGTGTGGCCATAGGGGTAATGCGAGTGGTGCTCACTCAAGTCAATACCAGTTCCACTGCCGTCCTGGCAGTCACACTCAAAGTAGGTGCCGGACGCGAGGCCACAGTCGCTGCAAGAGTAGCTGTACGACCCTCTGTACACCACAGTCAGTTACGTTTGCCTCCAAAGCCAGCCAAAATTCACGACGAACCCATATTCACAAATGAGGCTACCACCGTCGTTGGCAAGGCAGTAGTTAAGGTCAACTTCGGTCGCGTAGTACGCAGAGTCGTTGTCGTTGAGGCAGTTGGCATACAACATGGTGCCAGTCACGTAGTAGTCATCGCAAGAGTCAGCGAAGCCGCTCTGTGCGAGGGCAGTAGAAGCACCAAAGAGGAGCAAGCCACTGGCAAGGAGTTGGAAGGTGGTGAACTGCATGATGTCTGAGGACTCGAAGCTTTGTACACTGAGGAGGATTGGAGTTGTGGTGAAGAAATGGGCATTGGTAGCAGGACTTTTATACCTGGATGGACACCTAGAAGTTCCTGGTAGATATCAGATGAAGCGACAAACAGGATAAGGACAAAATTAGTGGTTTCCGTCGGAAGGGACCATCGACGGGCGGGCATCACGAATGACAGTGGCTGATGTGGTCAGAGTTGAAATTGCGGTCAAAGAAACCCGCACGAAGAAATATGGACGCACGGAAATATCAGAAGGGTATTTCGAGTTTGGAGGCAAGTTTGACTCGGTTGTACCTATCCTTCCATTAGTAATTGTGCCAGTACAACGAGAGACTCCTTGGTGGCCACTGAATCAGCAAAATGGGGTTGTCACCACCAGCCTTCCATGTTCGCCTCGGCTCTCTCAAACCACCGGAGGCCAGTTCCTCGGACCGCTATGAACGCGAGACCTGTTCCATGTATAACAATGCAACAAACCACTCCCGATCACGCAGAGCCATTACGTATGCCGTGATAAGTACTAGCCCATCGGCACGACCTGGCAGAGGATGTGAAGGATACAGTCTCTGATACCTCGTTATGGGTTAGTGGTCAGCACTGTGAGCGCGGACAGAGATATGGGCGTCTTACTGGGTATCTCCTAAAGCCTGAGGATAGATCTGATTCGGATTTTGGGACACAGGTCCGAATCAGTTGTCGTGCGAATAGATTTTCGTTGGCGAGGATTAGTGGCATTGCAGGACTCCTGAGAGCGCTAGACTTGAGGATGGTGCCACGGCTCTTAACAGCCCCTCACCTTGAAGTTCAGTTCCAGGGTCCATTCCAACACCAAGCCCGTTGTGTGGCCTAAAGGTTGAAAGGGATGCCATGATGATTCGAACCACATCGAGCGAGACACGCGTTGACCTATAGACGTCGACAATGACGGATCAGATCCAACGAAGTATATGCCTCCCAAATCCCACAAACTCTCTGGGATATACGGGGACAGAGGTGCCCGGAGGGCACGCCCAGTGTGCCTTGAATCAATACCGATGTTGAACAATCCGATATGAGCGTTCGGGTTGAAATTCCGCCTCAAGCGTGAGCCGAAAATCAATTACTAGCGCGTTCATTTCATGCCGTCGACCGTCACGACCGTGACCGAGACCATCACTGCCAACCCATCGGTACAGAATCGCGTCTTTCTTTTTCAAGGGCCATAAGTACGTGAATGCCTCTTCATGATACTAAAATAAGTTTCCTCTTTCCGTTCTGTCTGGATCAGCTCTCAAATCTGCATCCGGCACGCGCGTGCGTTTGGCAGGATGTAAGTAACTCACCTCAAACCCGCCCTGTTGCATTTTCAGCCTCAGGTCGGCCTCCGTTAGCGTACCGGTGCAAGAATGCCACTCGTGTGCGAATCCGTGGTGTTGAAACGTGCTGGTCGCAACTGGGATCTCTTGCAAAAACAGACCAGCTCAATCAGTCCAACCGTGACAAACAACGCGCAACCAACGTGCACGTGGCTGAAAATCTCTTTCGGAAACGTAGTGCTGGTTTAGCCCTGATTTGCACCACGGAAGAAACCTATGATAAGTGGGTCTCGGTACCCCCCCCGTTGGTACTGGGTCTCCATGTCTCCAAGGTCTGCCCAAGCTGCTAGTAACACTAGTCGACTCTAGTGTTCTGAAGGTGACGCCCATGTTACGGCATCCATTGTCCAGCTTATCTAGGTTGATGCTGCGATTGGTCTCTAACTTCAGCGCTGACGTGATGTGTTTCATGACACAGCAAATTCGATTGGAGTTGAAGGGCCCCATGGATGCGCAGTCTCCATTTTCTCATCTCCATTTTCGACTCTCACGGAAGCTCCGCGCTTGGCGACCTGCACGATAAGGCACTTGCGAGGAGCGTACTTCATTGACACCTTGCTTCTTGCTGCGCCATGACGAGGTTCACTGTGAATCGCAGTGGAGCGTCATTCATCACGTTCATCACAGTCGCGATTGTGATCGGCGTGTTCGTTGGGTTTAGTCTCTCAACTTTCGGATATCTTCCTGATAGTGTATCATGCGCCCTACCGCTGGCCGGACATAGTTCCTCGACGACCGATACCACATCTAATGACGTTTCATCGGCAGCTCCTTCGCCACAGCCAACCCCAGATTCTTCTCCACAGTACCCCCTTGATGTCGACCGGATATATTTAGCAAGTATCCGGGACATCGTTTCTCGTACGAAAGGTTACTACGCTCGAGACTACAGTTTGTGGTTAGGGTGGAATAATGTGCGCCAAGAATCTGTTGCAGTAATAGCATTTCAGTGCTAGACATTTTTTTCTCGTTTCTCTCAGATGCGTTATATTCATCGAGACTGCTCTTTTGCACGGAAGTCTTTTGAACCGCACGGTCATCCTCCCATCCTTTGTTTATGCCCGGGCTTGCGAATATGACAAGTGAGCGGCTTGTTAAACAGGTACTACTCTCCCTAAAACCAGAGTTTTCATGCAGCGCAGTGTGTGCGTCGTACGCTACCATGGTCAACCGAGGGGACGCGACTGGTTCCGATGAATGGCGAAATCTCCCGATGGAAGAGCAGATGGCATGGCGAATACCTATCGCGCTGATGTTCAACATGACCCATCTGCGCAAGACGCACTCAGTCATCACGGTGTCAGACTTTCTCCGTCTACACAACATCTCAAGCGATGCAGAAACAAGCGACGGTCATTTCGACACGGAGGCCTACCTCAACGGCACCAATATTTTTGAGGCGGAGGAAAGGAAGCCATCTATGCATGCAATCGAGAACGTGTGGTATGATCCAGGAGGTGTAGTCCGCGTTGATTCGTTACCTGATGATATGCGATTGCGTGGGGGTTGGAGTGCCGAGGGCGGTGACGCGGACCAAGATATGCCCGGAATCTGGAATAATACCGAAAAATCACCTCTTTACCTGCAGCTTGAGGATGCACAAAGGGGTGGAAACATAATCGTGGATTGGGCGACGATCCGGAGGGTTACAAAAAACGAAGGATACACACTGGATAACTCGACGGACGAGGAGGTTGAAGAGGTGATAGGAGACAATGGCTGGGCAGTGCTGTACACCTACGACGGCGCGTGAGCACCTGTGTTTTGTTTGCATTTCAACACACCCGCTAACGTCCCCTCAGTGCCGGTATGGAGTATGTTCAGGACGTTGTCAATCCGATCCGCCAAGCGACCGCCAGACAGCATTTGAGAGGTCTTCAGGAAGACTACGGACATCTAACAGATGACGTTGTATTTCTGAGAGGAGAGGTACACTGGGGTCGCAAGCCGGTAAGGGATCATGCGCTCATTTCACAAGTGCCTCCATCCCCTTCGTGCTAATTTTGTGCATTCAGGGTGCCCTCCGTTTCACGACAGCTGCAACCCGCGACAAATACTCTGACATGGTTTTACACCAGATCCGCATGACGGACAATGTTTTACAACTGGCGGAGCGTTTAGACAGCCGTATGATGAACATTACTGGCGGAAGAATGTGGATGTGTGGTCATATGCGACGCGGAGACTGTGCGCCATTTAACTCTCAGTTATTTCTTCCGCGGCGCACTGACATACTCCCGGGGCGCAGTCGCAAGACTACACTGGGCACAGGAGAATAGTTTCGCCTCTCATCTGGCAAGAATAAAGAAACATCTTGCAGATGGTCGCAGCTTTCTACGCTCCTTAGACTATAACACGCTCTCCACATATAACGTTCCCGGGGCACAACCTGATCTTTCGATTCTCCAACTTGATCCTCCGAAAGATGGCGACAGGTATGTACCGTTCGTTCACTGCGTCTCATCTGCTAACCATCACTGTCTCAGGTTTTACATCGCCACCGATGAACGCGACCCGACGAATCTGAAATACTTAGAAGACCGTGGCGGCATCCTGATTACAGACCTCCTCACCATAGATGATCGACGTGAATTTGGCTGGTCCTTGATGCTCACCGATGTACTCAGCCTCCTCGAGCAAGCCACGCTGGCCCGCGGCGCGTATTTTTATGCTCATGCGATGAGTTCGGTTGCGGGGGGCGTTGTGAACCTCCGTGCGGTGAACGGCCGTGACCCTCGTACAGCAATACTAGAGTGATTTAGTGTGTCTCTGTCGTGTGTACGGAAGAGCGCACATCTTGCATCACATTCACAGAAAACCTCCTACCTCGCCATATCTATAATCGAGAATCGGTGGCTCGAGATGATGGAAACTAGATACAGGAATGGATCAGTGTCCTTTACTCGTGAATAGCAGACTTATATTGATGAATGTACCTAGATACAGGAACGGATCTGTGTCCTACAGAAGGTCAGTAAAATGGGTATCTATTGGGCTAACGACTCGACCGTGAATAGCAGACTGAGGGGTAGAGTGGATGTGCACGAAGGCAACGTGAGCATCTCGGGAGCTGTCGGATTGAGGGAAATACTACTACATAGAGATTTCCTTCACGAGACCCATACATAATGTATGCTTGTACACTTCATCACAGGTGGCTGCCGTCCCCAATCATGCACGGATCACACCGTATGGACGTTGTCATTGATCCAGGGGTTGGCGTTGAGATGGTGTGTGATAGCACATGCCCCTTGGGTTTCAAGTATAATCCACTCGCGCGGTAGTACCACTGGATAAATTCCGAATAAAGATCTGCAGGCAATGCTCCCAAGAGATACCATGCCCTTTGATGCGATGAGTCCGGATCTTCGGTAGAAGTGTTTCAAACTGTGTTTCTCGTCGGCCACAAACGCGGCTGATCACAGGCGTGCTGTCCGGCCCATGGCTTTGCGTCCGTATTGAGCATTGGGCGATGAGCGCGCGAGCTCACGGATTATTTTTGATTTACGGGACCCACGTTCCTGGGCGACTAGCTTAGATCTAGCGCACAAGCCGACAGTCTGCACCAGCTCGAGTGAACGCAAGGCAGCTTGTAAGCCTCAGGTAGATAAGAAGGCTGCTTACCCAAACGAAGGACATTGGTGGGGACCCTTCCCACGAGACTTGCATGTCGTTGGTCTGCTCGGAACTGAGAATATATGAAAGGCCTGAGGGCCTAGCAATCTTACTTTGTACCCCGAAGCTCGATGATCATGGTTAGAACCGTTATCCACCCTTGAAGAATCTGAAGAGAGTTCGGTAATGCAGCAGTCAAAGTTATGTGTCCAAGGAGGCGCCGAATGCCTTCCTGAATCGAGCCATTCAGTTTCCGCAAAACTTGACATTTGGACTGAAAGAAGGGAACATAAGTTTGTTCAGTGTGATGGAATAAAAAATGGACACGATCATAGCAATACTCCCCGCACATCTGCTTCAAGCAACTTCGAGAGGACGAACCAACTAGAATAACTCCTCCTCTTCCGGCTTCCAGTTCTTTGCCTGGTCCCAATATCCCGCCAACTTCGACCCAAGCGCCTCCTTTGCCGACCCATCTGTTGGGCAGCTCTTCGGTTTGAAATTACTGAACGCCCGGTCACGTAGCTGACCTTCCCAAACCAGGTAGCATGCATTATCTTCCAGAGAAGCCACTCCCTCCTCCCCCTCTCCCGCATCGCTCTTGGGCTTCGTGCTTGATCCCCCTCCTTCATCGTCCTCGTCTTCCTGGAGTTCGACATCTTCTCCACCTCTGGGCCGTGCACCTTCGGTCCACGCAATCCGGTGGAGCATCAAACGTTTGTAGTTTCGTATAAACTTCGCTGCGCCCTCGACATATACCATGGAGAAGGACGGGTTGAATATGCAGATGCCAGTCAAGTTCAGCTGTTCCGCATTTTTTCGTACTTTGAAGCGGTGCGCAGGGTCGATAAGGGTTTTCACTCTGCGTCACAAAAAATCAGATTAGAAACGAAAGGTGACGGGTGTTTGGCGCACTTGAAAACCGCTCCCCATACTCCCTTCTTTTCCTCCTCGACCTTCTTTCCTTCGATCTTCTCCCTCCGCTGCTCGTCTGTCAGCTTTCGCTCCGCATTCATCTTCTCGTGCCCATGCTTCCGCATCGCTACCTCACGTCGGACACGCGCCTCGACCCGTGTTGGGTCTTGCACGGCGTCAGAGGTAAGCACCTTCATTAGGTTTGAAAGGCGGACTGTGAGAACGGGTTAATGTCTTCTTGTTTGCTCAGTACTGCGACCACAAACTTACCTTTAGGAGGGTCAGGCGGAATGAGGCCCATCCGAATTCGATCACGCTTGTCCTGCAACTCAGCCTGACGGCGCTGCTTCCTCATTTTCTTTTGTTCCTGTAATAAGGCGTTCTGGTCAGCACAACCACAGTCAGGAGGAAAGCAAATAAAGAACAGACCTTTTTAGTAAGTAACAACGGCTTCAGTCCGACCTTGTTCTTCTCTCCGGGTGCAGGTATTGGAATTGGGTGCTGGATGTACAACGTTACCGGCGAGTCTTGCGAACGAATGTTCAAAGCAGACATTCCCAAAGCGAGATCATCATACGTCTTATTAGGAAGAAGAGCTGCGTCCCACCACTCTGTTTGAGGAGGGGGTTCGCGCTATAACCAGCAGTTAGTGCTCATGCAGATGACAAGACAATGATTACACACTCTGATATTTTTCTCGACACCCTCAAAGTCCTCGCCCATACCCGCCTTCCTTGCACTCTCCGCAATGCGTTGTTTAAGCGCCTCCAGTTGTGCTTCTCGGCGCATTTCCATGCCCAGAGCCTCATACTTGCCTTTGGGGTTGAACCGGAAGCTGCGGCTAGTACGCTCCTTGGGTGCGCCCTCAAAACCGGGAGTTGAGGATGAGCTAGGGAGAGGAGAAGATGTATAAGGGTTGGCTTTAGTTTCAATTATGGGGACAGGAGTAGGTGCCGGGGGAGGGGTAGGCGCATTGCGGATATTGGCCTACGGGCTTCGATGAGTATGCACAACGGGGGTAGATACCAAGAAAACCAGACCTTGATGGAAGCGAATTTCGGCTGCATTGGCTTGTACCTGTCCTTCTTAGACTGAGGAGCCGCTGGTCCACTGGTGTCAAGTAGAAGGGGATGGGCAGTCATCTTGAGGCCTGCACCTTGCTGAGCGGGTTCGACAGGGCGGTTTTTGAACTTCCCTGTTTGTGGCATTGACTGCCCATACCACATAAAGTCAGCAAGCCCAGGAAACCAAAGGATGTGACGGCGTACCATATACGGGTTATCCTTGACAGCAAGTTTCGTCTGAGCCTCTGCAACGCGGCGCTTAGCCTCAGCGACCCTTCGCGCAAGGTCGTCCATGCTGGCAGGCGCGGGAGACGCCGAACCATTGTGTGGGGCTGGAGATGCCGAGCTACTCAAAGGACTTGCTGTTTTCGTGGGTACCGGGGCTGGAGAGGGCGAAGGCTTAGGAAGAGATGTGCCTAACGCGCCCCCTCGCATGGCTGCAACCTTTGCAGCGATCTCTGCGCGCTTCTGCGCGATGAGATCATTGGCCGAAAGCTACATGAATCAGCCACAAGTAAGCGCTAGTACTACAAAGTTGAACGAGGACATACGGCTGCCGGTGTAGAAGATCCATTAGTCTGCGTCTGCGGGAAAAAAGGTTATAGAGCGAGTGAGAACTTGAATGTTTGCGATTTACCTTGAAGATTGAAAGAGGGTGGACTCACAAGTTCACTGCAGTAGATGCTCAGTAAACGAAGGAATATTGGGGTCTGAGGCTAACCTTTTCAGTTTCTTTGCGACGGAAGATTCGCCATTGCCCTCAAAAGCTCGCTTTCTGTCACTCATGGCAGCACTGAACAAGCTCGGTCTCCGAGCGTGGTGGCGGAGGAATGGAGTGTCACAATGTCATGGGGTCACAGTCGCACCCATTTGAGTCACGCCGATCGATTACCTAAGCAAAGTATGTTTTCCCTTTCGACTTTGCGGTCCTCACTGAGGTCGCAATGCAATGGCCAAGCGTCAGCCTTTCTTGCACCGTTGGGAGCTCGATTCCGCTCGCAGCTCGCGCCCCGGCAAGTTGAGCATGTGAAACGTCACAAAGGCCGCGTCCCCATTCCCATTGGGGGGTCCACCAAAGGTACCACACTGGCTTATGGCGACTGGGGCATTCGGATAAAAGGAATGGGCGTGCGGTTTAGTGCGAAGCAGCTTACTACCGCAGAAGAAGTGATCAAGAGGAAGATAAAAGTTGTGAAAGGCGCCAAGGTTTACCTGAGGGTCTTCCCGGATATCCCAGTTTGCATCAAAGGAAACGAGACGCGTATGGGTAAAGGCAAGGGCACATTCGAGTTCTGGGCCACGCGGTAGGCATCGCAGTCATATAACTTGAGGGTCACCACTCACCCAATGTTGTTACAGTGTGCCTACGGGAAGAGTCATCTTCGAAATTGGCGGAGCACCGATACGCGAAGAATTGGCGCGAGAAGGTGGGCTTACACACCCTGGTCCAGCATTTTCTGACTTGCACCTCCGTCCCTATAGCGCTACGACAAGCAGCTGATAAACTCCCGACGACAATGGAGTTTGTGACGCGTGCATCGCTGCCAAGATTAGGGAACATGGTAATACAGCCGGAGACACCTGTCATACCGCCGTCGTCTGCAGTAGAACGAACGGTAATATCATAGTTATGGTCTTCCTATCATATAGTTTCACTCCGCGTTCGCGCCATGTTGCTCCCCCCCTCTTTGCTCAGATAAGCCAGTCTTGCAGTGAGTGGTCCCCATTTACGGTCTCCGGAGACCCCGTCTCGTGCTTGGCCTTTAAGTTGTAATCGCTGTATTTCAGTCCAGCTTTCCTCCCGAGCTCATGCTGCACAGCGTATAAGCAAATTTTTAGCGTCCCTCAGCATGTCCCCAGTATTACATCGACAAACGACCCAAGAAACAAAAGACAAATATACGATGAGCTTTTGAGGACGACAAGTATATATATCAAAAATAAGTCATTAGAAGTACAGCAATTATACGGCTGCAGCTCGCACAATGTAAGTAGCGGTTGTTCTATGAATGCAATGCGAAGTATTCCTGTAGTGCAGCCCATATGCAAATGAGTCAGTAATAAATATCAATCCAGTATCGCCGTGCGTGGATCATGCCCATTGGCTGCGCGAAGATTTACAACACCTCCCGCGACGGAACTCATGGCGTGAGCGTAAAAATACGCGCCTCGGGCCAATGTTGCCTGTTCGACGAGACTGAGAACATCTGTGAGCATCAAAGCCCAGCCAAATTCTCGGCGGTCTTCCTTTGTGAGGAGGTCAGAAATGAGCAGACCACCCTGTGACTCGAGATACGCCAAGTTCTCCGGGTTCCGCTCGTCAGTGGCAATGTAAAACCTTGCCCGAAGTCAGTGAAGATACGGACGTGAAAACTCACAACTTACTTGTCTCCATCTTCGGGCGGTTCCATTTGCAGGACCGAAAGATCAGGCTGAACACCCGGGACATTGTAGGTGGAGATGGTGTCATAGTTCAGGGAACGTAGAACCTCGCGACCTTCATCGAGATGCCGCTTTATTCGTGCCAGGTGAGCGGCAAAACTATTTTCCTGGGCCCAGTGTAGTCTCGCAACTATGATGAATTCGTCATCAATTGGTGCAGAGTTAAGATCGAACTTGGACGCACAGTCCCCTCGTCGCATGTGACCACACATCCACATACGCCCGCCAGTGATATTTGACATGCGACCGTCCAAACGTTGCGCCAATTGAAGCACATTATCTGTCAGACGAAGGTGGTGCAGGACTAAGTCGGAGTATCTGTCGCGGGCCGCCATGGTTGTAAAGCGGAGCGCGCCCTGTCGCAAGAAATCCATGTGAATATAATGACAGGACAAAACCATGGTTACACACAGGCTTTCGACCGGAGTGGACTTCTCCTTTCAGAAACACAATGTCTTCAGTCAGATGTCCATAGTCATCGAGCAGACTCCTCAGATGATGCCGTGCAGTCGCCTGACGGATGGGGTTGACAACGTCTTGCACAAACTCCATGCCAGCACTGAAGGAAAGGCGTCAACCGGAGGTGTGGGTTCGTCAATAGAATAAAGGTACTCACGCGCCGTCGTAGGTATATAAAACTGCCCAGCCATTGTCTCTCACCACCTGCTCAACCTCGTCGTCTGTCGAGCTGTCGGATGAATAGCCTTCGCTTTTAGCGACATCGCGGACAGTATTCCAATCCACTATCATGTTGTTCCCCTCTAGCTTCTCCTCTAGTTTCACGTAAAGTGGTGACCTTTCGATGTCACCCCAGCTTCCAGGCATATCTCTGCTGGAGTCCCCACCTTTACTGCTCCACCCACCACGTAGCTTCATATCCGCTGACAGCGAATCGACACGAACCACGCCGCCTGGATCATACCATGTGTTCTCAATAGTATGTAGCGACGGCCTTTTTTCTTCCATCTCAAAGATATTGGCACCGTTAAGGTATGTGTCTGTGTCGAAATGACCGTCACTGGTTTCGAGGGCATCAGAGATGTTGTGTAACCGAAGGAAGTCCGAAACTGTGATGACCGAATGCGTCCGGCGCACATGGGTCATGTTGAACATCAGCGAGATAGGTATCCGCCAGGCCATCTGAGCTTCTATGGGGAGATTTCGCCATTCATCGGATCCAGTCGCATCCCCTCGGTTGACCATGGTAGCGTACAACGCACATACTGAACTGCATATCAATGTCAATCAGAGCATACTCACTGCGGAAAAGCGCTTACTTGTCAAATTCGCATGCACGTGCGTAGACAAACGATGGGATCACGACTGTGCGGTTCAGGAGGTTCCCATGCAAGAGAGCTGTCTCTATGATATACCGCATCTGTTCGAGAACGATATATTTCTAGCGCTTAATTGTTAGACGTATGAAGCTGCGCCTACATTGTTCCATCCCAGCCACAGACTGTAGTCTCGCGCATAGAAACCTTTCGTACGAGATACAATTTCTTGAATACCCTCGAGGTATATCCGGTCAGCATCAATGGGTTGGGAAGATTCATCTGGGGGAGGTTGAGGAACATCCGTCGTGGAAGTATCCGAGGGTCGTTGAGGAGGGGTATCGATATTCCAAGATTCGTGGCCAGCCAGAGGTAGGGCGCAGGACACGGCGCGGGGAATGTATCCAAATGTCGAGAGACCAAAGCCGGTGAACGCGCCTACTAAAATGGCGACTGCGATAAAGGTAGCGAACGAGGTCCCAGTGCGGTTTGCTGTGAATTTATTCATTGTAAGATGAGACGAAATGAAGGTCGGATTTTGCTGCTGGAGAAGACGCTTATCCTGCAGGACGCGCCAGCCCGTCGCGAAAGTCGAAGGAGGAGAATAGAAACAAAGAGAATCCGTGTCAACGAGCCCCACAGGCCATTTGCAGTGTCACAACGGCAGTGCCCAGGATAGAAACCAATCATGATGAATGGAGATAAATGAAACAGAAATGCTGTAACACGGGCGCCAACTGATATGATGGATCCATAGCGCTGCATCATGGGTACGCACGGAAGAGAGTATCGCACCCAAGGAGGCACTGTCGCCGATAGGGAAACTGCTGCGAGGTGTATGATATGTAGATTGAAAACCTTTCGTTTTCGAGACAGTTGTACCTAGCCATGCATAAGGATTACGGCGCCTTGGAGCGTCTATCAGGACCGTTTCAATGATTTTGATCGTGGAGCATATATCGAACCCAGGGATGGTGACTCTTGGTGACTCCATGGCGGATCGGCCACATTCCCGCGACGCATTTCCCTGCCAGCATTCGATATTCACTGATCACCCACCGTCGACCACTTGCTGAAGCACCCTCGCGAAATATCGTAATGGCTGAATGCGAAACAGACCCAAGGACGGGCAAGGTTGGGTACCTTCAGCTTGGGCTATTTTTGATTTATCCCACCGTCCGGATGCTATTGGCACTGTTTGCAAGTTAGACTTGTCCTCATGTGGCATCGAGTCGAATCCTGTCGAACCGACAGGGTTGGCAAACCCTCGAGGCTGCGACTTCGTTGCTGCCAGAGCAAGACGTGCTGATAGCTTCTGAAATCTTCCATCAAATATCTGATCAATTCATTCGACAGTGATTTCGTATGCCCAACCGAGCACTTGTTTCCAGCACAAAATCTGTCAGCGTGTCCAGGCGTGCCCCAGCTGCTAGTACCTGGCCTGCACTCGAGCACTGGGGCGACTTGTGA
The DNA here is from genome assembly GCA_021014945.1 of Leucogyrophana mollusca. Taxonomy (NCBI): domain Eukaryota; kingdom Fungi; phylum Basidiomycota; class Agaricomycetes; order Boletales; genus Leucogyrophana; species Leucogyrophana mollusca. The sequence goes on along the minus strand of MU266521.1, from coordinate 6,020 downwards.
CCACCTAATGCCAAGGTCAAGGTCCCGTCAACTGAACCCCACGCAGCACGCTATTTTATAGCCGATTTCGGTCCTCTTTGAAGGCAGCTCACCACTGCAGGTTTCAACGACTTTGCTCTTTTCTCCAATCAGCTAGGCCACTGGCTCATGTGTTTAAACATGATCCGGATCGACCTGTGATTATAGGTCTGTCATAGACTTCGGTTGACTCCAGAGACCAAGCTGAACTATCTTAGAGTATAGGTGACTTCGTGCGACTACTTTTGTTGCTAATATGACCTCGCGTTCAACATTGAATTCCGGTGTTTTTCCGTGTCAGAGTGGATTTCCCGGCATCTGTGAGCTACATGGACTAGCTTCTGATATGTCAAACTGAAACATCCAGTCCTGTTGGAAAGTCGTTCTTAACAACCTGTATTATTTCTTTCTTTCCCGTCCGCTTGCTGAGTTCTGACTAGTCAACAGGTGGTTTCCTTGGATGTGGTGAAGAAGCTGCGAAAAACAAGACACGAATAGGATATGCTCGTAATGCGAGGAATTGTGCCCGGCGCTGACCGGGGGTTTTCGTGAGAGTCGAAATCCGATAACAAAACGGAGACCGCTCATCCATCAAGGCACTTCTTCGCCTCCAGTCAGTCGGAGGTGCAGTGTCGTGAAACACATCACCTCTGCGCTGAAAGTCGGGACCTAATCACAGATTCGCAACCATTCATTTTGGGAAGGGTCAAGAGCCACTGCCAGTGCTTTATCTGGGACATCGATAGAGCACTGAGTGGTGCGCTAATGGCCTCGCGCACCAAATATCTCCGAAATTATGGGGTCGAAAAGGATGCCTGGATGTTCAAACTATGAACTAATCTTCGCTGATTCGGCCTGATCTATTTTTGAGATTTCGGTGGTGATCCAGACGGAACGGAAATATGTATTTGAGGGTGGCGATATGGTGCTCGTGCACCAGTCCCCTCATACATAAGATATCGACTCTCATATATCATGCGAGGTCAGCTACTGGGGACCACCAGGTCCAGGGCCCCATGATGTCGATGACGACCCGAACTGGGAAAGATTCGAGAAACAATTCCGTACTGATGATCGCGGGCTTGAAACTGAGCGCGGACTTGATGCGGAAGTTAAACGTTAAACGCTGAACCATCGGCATCAACTGGAGGTGAGTACTGTGGGCGTACCCTGTGGGCACTTCTGTCCCCGTATATCCTGCTGAACGTTTATGAGATTCGGGATGCGTACATATTCCCTTGGACCTTGGTTCTGACCAGTCATGTCTGTTAGCCGGCCTGTGCCTCACTCAAGCCGGTTCGAATCCAGGTGAGGGCCAGCACCAGCCGACTCGGACTCGGATGCGTAACTTTATCTCCTGGTCAGCAACTCAGCAGTTGAGCAATGCCACTGATTCCTATTCTCCCGGAGCTTAATCAACAACGCAGATTGTCGGCGTTGTGATCTGACCGAGTTATCCAACGAAATGTACATCCCCATGTCTGCACCCGAAGCGTTCACTATCGATTCGCACTGTAACGGAACCAAAGACCGTGTGTTTCAGTCTTTGTTAAACCCCGCCCTTCTAGCACTCCTCATGGCATATGACATACCAGCGCTGCATAATCGGGAGCTGTTTGTTGCAGTTCGTTGCGTATTGAACAGAGTCACGCGTTCGTGCAGGCTCACGGATCCAACCTCCGTCGGCTTGAAAGGCTAGTGGTCAATGTCCAGTTCCTTGGTTCAAGGGTTCAGTGAGTTTTGATTGTCAAATTGCGAACGGAAGGATGGGTATAGCGGGGCCAACTGGAAGCACCCTCCTTCCGATATCCCTGACCATCCACCTTCGCCTGTACAGGTTTCTTTGGTGGAACTCTCCCTAACGCCGTGAGCTGCTGTGATTCGTGATGACCGCCCGAGGGCAGCTGTCGGCATGCCCATCGATGGTCCCTTGCAACATGGTTGCTGATTTCTCCTTATCCTGTCTGTTGTTTCATCTGACATCCACCAGGCGCCTCTAGGTGTCCATCCGGGTATAAAACCCCTGCTACCAATGCTCATCTCTTCACCGCGGTCCCAATCCTTCTCAGTGTACAAAGCTTCGAGTCTTCAGACATTATGCAATTCACCACCTTCCAACTCCTTGCCAGCGGCTTGCTCCTCTTTGGTGCTTCTACTGCCCTCGCACAGAGCGGCTTCGCTGACTCTTGCGATGACTACTACGTGACTGGCACCACGTTGTATGCCAACTGCCTCAACGACAACGACTCTGCGTACTACGCGACTGAAGTTGACCTTAACTACTGCCTTGCCAACGACGGCGGTAGCCTCATTTGCGAATATGGGTTCGTCGCGAATTTTGGCTGGCTTTGGAGGCAAAAGTAACTGACTGTGGTGTACAGAGGGTCGTACAGCTACTCTTGCAGCGACTGTGGCCTCGCGTCCGGCACCTACTTCGAGTGTGACTGCCAGGACGGCAGTGGAACTGGTATTGACTTGAGTGAGCACCACTTGCATTATCCCCTATGCCCATACTGACAGCTGTGTGCAGACAGCTGCGTCGGCAACTCCAACGGTGGACTCTACTGTTAATGGTCCTTGCATATTCTCAGGGTGTATGAATATATGAGACCGGGCGAGGCCAGGGTTAGATAATAGTTTTATGTAGTTTCCGGATTCGTGATATTGGGTGTTTTCTTCTCAGTGGTACAAGAAATATATGTGATTAGTGGGCGAGAAAGGAGGTGAAGACAGCTGAACTGGTTCACCGATCTTAGTCTATTTTTCTCATCCGTCTTTATTGTGTATCGGGGCCGAGACGGATGGCAGACGATACATTCGGTGTATTACTGTGCTAAAGAGTACTATCTGCACTGGTTAGTGCATGGTGTGCCGCGTGGGGGGTAAGTCCCAATATGTATACTTTGGCTCGAACAGAGGACCATGTTCTCCTTTCATTTGCCCGAATGACCCCACCCACGAAGTTCCACGTTTAACCTGCACACCACCGTCGCATGTCCAAAGACATCTAATTATATTGATTTTGGTCCTTTACATTGATAATCCGAGGACTCATTAGCAGCCTTCCGTAGCTCGCCGTCTTTCTGTGGACCAGAGGTTTTTGGGAAAGAATCTATTATCATTCAAGAACCGAGACACATCGATACAGTACGAGAGAATGGAACAAATCCAGATGCAGTCCAAGAGAAATGAGGAAAAAGAGAAGGCCGAAGTCATACAATGGGATACCGATACAAATCCAGGATATGGAGTGGAACTACAGGAGAAATGTCTGGTGTACAGACGGAAATACATGGACGAGAAAAGGAATATAAGGGAGAATGAGAATATAGGGCCGTATCACAAATCGAAAAATATGGAAGATATGAGGCGAGTCCAGTCTGAGTACATTGACAAAGGGGAAAGTATCTGTCCATGAATAAATGGGGGAAGCCGAATCACAATTCGAAGTATGGCAGGAAAAAGACGAAGTGAATCCAGTCGAGTACATTGGCGAGGAGAGGAATGTTCGTGAATAAATAGACGTGGCTCAGCCACGGCTTGATAGTAATGGTGCGACGAGGGCGCGAATCTGGTCGAATGACAGCGAGGGAGAGGACAATGGACAGCAAACAATGACCTGACGTCGGCGCCAACGTAGCCCATTGAATGCTGCCCAAAGTGTCGAAAGCGTTTGGATGATAGTCATGAAAGCGTGATTGTGAAATAAAGCCAAGGGCTTGGCAAAGGTGAATAGCGACCAAAGCGGGGAACGACATCATTGCGATAGCTTTTGGGTTTGACCGCCTTCTGGTGCCGATACCATGGGTAAAAGGTTTGTTAGCTGCCCGCAGGAATCGCAGAAGAGGCCAACAATGGCGAGTATGAGTGTCAGGGGTATGGAAGTGTGTCGGGAGACGTTGGAATGGTTCGAGTTCCTCCGCGTGCGGACGGAGTCAGTATTGATGCGAGGGTGCGTGTGGTGCAGGTGCATCGAGTTTGATCAGAACTTGAATGCGCCGCAATAACGCAGGAGCCCAGGGGACTGCGAGCTGTGGGAGGAGCAGGCCTGTCGCTGAAATCGTAGGGGATCGCAGCGAGCTAGGGCGTCCTGGTACGAATGAGACCAACCGGAACCTCGATGTGGATCGATGGTGCGGTGCCCGCCCTGGGACTGCGAGCTGTGGGAGCTGCAGGCCTCTCGCTGAGATCGTAGGGGATCAGGCGAGCTAGGGCGGCGAAGGGCTCAATCATGATGAAGCTAGAGGACAAAACGGTATTAGTTGATGAAAAGAAAGCCAAGTTGAAGGACGGGACGTACATGGCTGTTAGCGGGGGTTCGAAACGCACGGCGGGGAACTCGAAAGACTCTGACGAAGACACAAGATTACGTGGGGGTCAACGCCAATGAAGCGACTGTGAGGAAGTGGATTAGCGGGTGGAAGAGATTTGAATTGATATGGAGGGACATACCAGGAAAGCAGATGCTTGTGGAATGGATTGCGCGAAAACAATGCTCGAAAGTACGAAAACAATAGGAAAGCAAAGAGGAAAGCAACGGAATAAAGCCAAATAAGCTCATGTCAGCGAGGAAGATAGCGTTGCGACAATTTGTAACAAAAGAAAGGCCAGAATGGAAAACGATCGATGACCTGACGCCGGCGCCAACGCAGCCCATCGAACGTTGCCCAAACTGGAGAAGAATGTGTGGAAATCTTGCAAAGGTAGAAATGTGTGGTAAATGAAACGAGGTCCGTCCAAAGAACAAGTGCTCTTTTGACGCAGTATCAAGGCTCTTGGAGGGGCCCGTGGTGATTGTTGATACGAAATCAGACCGCTTTGGACCTCGATGAGCGACGAACACGGAGGGGTGACTTGGACCCTGATGTCGATACCAGAGGGGAGCTCTTGCGAACCGTCGATACCGCCATGGGTACAAGAACGGACCGAAGAGCAGCGCGGGGTGCGGCCTGCTTTAGCTCTCGGCGTGGGCGAAGGCGGGGAATTGATGAATCAGAAGATGCTGCACGCGAAGGTGCCCTGGCCATGAACCGCCCGCGGTCCATGACAGGCTCCGAAGCAGGGCGGCAAACTAGTGAAACTGCTGCTTGCTCGCTCCCCGAGACCTTGGATATCTCGGGCAACGAGCGATGCGAAGGACTGGAACGTGAGTCCTGAAAGTGGAAAGTAATGTTAGACTTTGATGACAAGATACAGCGCAGTGGTTTGAACGTACCAATCCATCCATGATAATGGAGATCGACTCTATCTCGACCTTAATGGACTCATCCTGTGGCTATCGTAAGAGACAGGAGCACCGGGAAATATGGGTTATGCTTACCATTTCGAAAGAGAGTCGGGAAAGAGAAGGAAGAGCGCCGAATGTGGTCATCAAGTTGACCATAGTGGTGCTCTGTGTTATCATTTCCCCCTAAATGGGATGTAAGCCACAAGGGATAGGGTAGACAAGAGCGACTCACGAAGTATGAAAGAACGAAATATGAAAGAAATCCGGTCAGGACGGGTAGGCAGACCGCCGAAGTACTTGATGGCTTCCCATGGAAGACTAGAACTGCAACCACAAGGGCTTCGATCGCGGGCCGGATCGCGCGAGGGAGCACGAGGATTCCATCTGACGAAAACCAGGTTGGAAGGCACGAAGACGAATCCAATGCTGCTGAGACCGATGTCTTGGACAACGCGCAGAGCTGCGAGATTGACAATAGATCCACCCTGCGACACGTCCGCACGAGCCACACGACGACGGCGTAGGCTGCACGTGCTTTGCCCCTTTTCCTATGTTGGGGAGGCACAAATCCAATCCAGGCCTTGCACACCCCAGACGGTATGTCCGAGACGAAGAACTCGACGATGCCATCAAGCGAGCCGGCCACCTGAAAACGAAATGAGCTCGTGAAAACCTCCAAGAGCGATAGTGAAGCGTACACAAGACAATGTTCCAGTGGCAATGTGGTTGTAGATCTCCACGAACTGTAATATTTATAAGTCCAGGGATCCACACA
>MU266520.1:0-55330 GCA_021014945.1 Leucogyrophana mollusca | reverse complement strand
GTCGCCGAAGTCGAGTCACGTTCGCGGACCGGTCGCCGGATGCGATGGCGCTTCGCGAAGTCGAAAAACCTAGGATATCGGTCGTATCCGAGCTTAGATGGGCACGAGGCTCATCAACGGCCATCAATGAATTGGTGTACACTGACACAGGGTGAGGCTGGGATCTTGGGATCAACAGAGACAAGCGAGAGACGCACGTTTCCCAACGACAAAGAACAGCCCGAGATAGATCAAGTTGTGGGGCACCAAAGCAACCCAGAGGCCAGCGTAAGCCTAAGACTCAGTGTCATTGACAGATATATCCCTACACATATGATGTCTGCTAGCATCATGATACTAAAAGCAAGGGGTGAGCAACAAACATCAGACGATATCATAATGCTGACCTCGTTAAAAGGCCGGTATTAACCAAATAAACAAGAAGCGAGTCAATTGTGATAAATCAACTAGGAGAAATTAAGTTGAAAGGGCAGGAGAAACTTGGAGTATCTTCTCACTTCCACAAGCTGCTGTGTTTCGAATGGAGATAGTAGCACAGGGTAACAGCAATATTCAAGTCTGATAGAGCCGCTGCACCCATGTTAACGCAGACCAGCCACTGCTGCACTTCAGCAGACAGAGGGCGGCAGGAAAAGAAAGCATCTCACAGTGTAATGTTGAGAACAGGACTGAAACAATCCGGCAAGAAACCTGATTTTTAGACCGTGAGCCGCATATCATCACAGCAGAGAAGTACTTGCATTATAGTCGTCGTAGCTTTGGTGAAGAACAGGTCGGAAATTATGAGCGATACTGGCTGAGAATGCGCAAGTGGACGTACCCAGCCCGATACCTGCAATAGTAAATGATGTTACTTTGCGCAGTCATATTGTTGGAGGTATAATATGTACCGAGACGTGCAATTGCAATGAAAACCTGGTGTTTTCAGCTGATTGGTATGCGTGTGCATTATGCTCGCCGACTTACAATGATGAGGGGAAGCCACCACCGTCTACCGCTGACTATTCTTCCCAATGTTAGTGATAGCCCAAAACCGATACAATGGCAACTGATGCTGAAGAATCCGGTGCGCAAAGAAGCTGTCGATGCATCGATCAATTATGTCTGCTTTAAGATCACGGGGCGATACACCTACAAATGGGTAATAGTTGTGATGACAGACTACCATGAGCATGAGCAGCGTCAGCGGCAACACTAGGACAAAAATGCTTGCTACCTACATTGATTATGATCACTAGCTGTGGGTGGAGCATTGGTGATCAGTGACGCAACACATAACATACATTGACGGCTACAAACGCGCAAAGACCTGCAAGAAAACCACTTAGGCCTGGACCACATGGAAAGAAAAGGGATTGCCGCACCAAAAACCAGTGAGGAGCTCCAGAGGCTGGAGATAATAGGAAACAAGATAGTGATAGCTATCAAGACCATATATAAGAGCCCGGGCAGCTTAGCTTACTTCGCAGGGTACATACCATGTATGCATGATGAAGATAACGTGAACAGAGTCCAGAGCCCTTGTGACAGGTACTGAATTGAGATTCACGGTACGTCTTCTGGAGATAATGCCTACCACAGGACGGCGACCTGAAAATTGAATTGCCTCGATGAGCCTGAACAAAAAGACATCCGATTTCAGGTTTGACCCACCATGACCTTGAGTCTGAGAGGATCTCCGGGGTACATTCGAAAGTATCGGAAGAATTGGTGCAATGTTAACCCGAACAAACTATTGTCGGCTTAGGGCAGGGGACACACAAGTACACCGATCACTAGACTTACGCAGTTCCGATCAAGCTTCCAATAAGTAGGGCCCCCATGGTCGAGTCAAGGGATGCGACTCCAGATAACGAAGACATAGCTAGTGGCAGTGGCTCGGCGGAGAACAATCCTCAACGCCTCAAGACGTGGTCGATTTCACGAGATGGACCAGTAGGGTTGCACCCCTCCCAGGTTGGACGCCTAGAGTACTGTAACGACAGGACAAGTTACGCGGGATGGACAAGGGACTTTAATAGTCTCTCGAATTCAAAGGCTGTCAGCGCTTGGTGGCATAGCCCATGAGCCGTTACCCAGAATCAGCAACCTATTCGGGCACCACAAAACAAGCCTGAGAAGTCGGAGCACCATGTGGCCGGCTAGCACTTCATCCTTGCGCTGCAGAGTTGAACCATCAGATGTGGTAGCATTGAAGTGGAAATTAGGGAAGGCAGGGGTAGCGCTTGATGGCCTTCTGAGGCTGTTGGGCTATGTTGATCTTCGTATTCGGAACCATAAGAGCGTGGGCGGTTCTTCATTTGCCACCCTGTTATGGACTTAGGGGAACCTCAATAACCCATCATCAGTCGGTCGCCGGTGGTGTGATGTGAAAGGCAAAAAGAGACCTATCATGCCATGATGCGATCAATGGTCCTCCACGAGGAAAACGGTGTGATGTGTTCTTACCGATTCTTCCTATCCCAATGCCAGATAGGGCCGCCGATGACACTAGTCCGAGTCCCACACATTGCAGTCAGAATAATGCCACAGCTGTGTTCTTGTTGCTTTCAGGACTTCAATTGATGCTTTGTTGTCACGTCGTATCCTGCTTCCTGCCAGGCCGAAAATCTCTGCATCATTGTTTTGAAATCGAAGTCCTTTGGTTGGGTCATTTGGGAGGCTCACTTATATTCAAGGTCTGCGGCCTGGCAGAACGGCATGACAATACAGTGACACACTGACAATACTGGTTTCTGCCAACTACTGAGAGCTACTTAACTTACGTGCGTTCACTAAAGAGCCACAGGAATCAGACGAGCCTGTCTGTAAGGAAAATGCGAGATAGAATAGAAATGTTTCTACATACACGCTCACACCCGGGAGCACTCCGCCAAGCTGGCTTCAAACCAATTTCTATCCCCCTCCCCGAGCACAGGGCCTCCTGTCCGCATGGCCGTTTTCTTCTTTGCTTCCGGCTCCTCATCCTCTTTGCTGTCGATTTCCTGAGCCCTCTTGATCAGTTTCACAGCTGCCTTTTTGTCCTTCACCTGCCGCTTCCACTGAGATTATTTTGCTTGGTCATCATTATCGTCGGATGCGAAGGGATCATCTGTAACTACCTTCTTCAACACAGGCTTTCGTTTAGATTTTTTTTTTGGATCCCTCCTTTTCCTCTGTTTTGGGCACCACGCCTCCAGCCTCCAGCATTTGCATCGGAAAGATCAGCAAGATAAGCATCTTTGAGCTCCTGTTTCGATGTGATAAAAGTTCAGATCATCAATGCAGGCTTAAATCTTACTTTAATCTCGACATACTTGAGGAGCGCAGTGCTTTTCCAAACCTGTGAACAGTCTTGGCTATTGGAGCACAGAATAAGGTAAGGTATGGGCTCACGGTAGGCGAGATTCCGCTGGGGTGCTTGCTGTCAAGACCTACACAATTTGGGGGTTACAGGCTTCCGAGATGATAAGTTGGATTAGAGGGGACCTACCAATTAGGGTGTACAAGTCTGACTCTACTCCGTGTTGACCCCATGATTCCTCAATAGTACCTTCATGATCTGATAGATGTGAGACCAGAAACAGATAGATTTTGCGAGCAAAGCTGACCTGGGTTACAGACTCCTTGTCATACACGTCAGGAAGATAAAGACATTTAACATGCTGATAGCTCGAGGTCTCAATTTCGGGAGACATTGATACTTTAGTGAGGAATGCTGAGGTTGATGCAAGAGGCCAGATACGAGGGAAGCTAGGGCAATGATGAGCTGAAGTATAAATAAATGCATGACAGCACGGGAGCTGACTGGCAATGCTAGCCCATATCGAATGCACTCTATTCGGAGGTGCAAATATCAACCTGGATCAAGAAACCAAGTTCAATAGGAGAAGGTGTCGAGAGAAGGTTGCGAGATAGACAAACCACTTTCCCCACACGTAGCCGTGCTTTACAGATATTTCTTTCAACTTCTCGGCTGCCTCTGCCCGTACCTATCCCAAACATATGGTCTGAACAGAGCATGCTGCATTTATGCACGACTGATACTCACCTGCCCTAGAACCTCTTTTTGGCTTTTCACACCTGTCTTCTTGTCGGACTGCATCGGAATAGCGGCATCGTTCTACGAGTGAGAACTAATTAGAACCACAAACCTATAGAGTTTCAATCTCGATGTACCTTTATGGCCTCTACGCGTTCTGTCACTTCCTTCACTGCACTGGTGTCAGTCTCAGCCATTCACGCATGAAGGCACTTACGCTGCAAAGAGGCTTCATTAATGGCAGCAATCATTCTAGTTTCTTTGGCGTCCGGAGAATCCTTGCCTCGAACCCAAATCCACTTGTACGTTTGCCAGATCAGTGTTAAGTGCCTCTGGAAGTTGATACCTTACAGGTTTGGTCCCGTCATTCTGCACCAAAGAGGGGTTGTACTTGAGAGATGGTCAGCTGCCCCTTTCGCTAGTCTCCCATAGGCAGTCCAAAGATTCAAAGGAAGACAGTCGTTCCTTCTCAGTGATGCCCTTTCGCCATGACTGTTACGGAAGTTGTCACCTTTGCCAAAAAAAACCTCTAAACTTGTACTAGACTCCCAGGACCATACATAGGGACGGACCTGGGGAATCGAGTCGCCAGAGGATTTAGCCTGCGTGCTCATAACGATTGCAGAAGACAAGAGATACGTCATCACCGAAACTAACATACCGTGATATGACCATATTCAACTTTCCCATCTGTAGAATAATGCTTGCGGATGCTAAACCCTTATATTACTTTATAAGCATATGTAGGAACAAAAAAAAATCACCTCAGATGAGCAATACTCGTCAGCCTGCCGGACGAGGATAGGGCCTTATATTCTCATACCAAGTTTGAAACAGATTACTCTCAAATGAAGCATACTTGTCAGCTTGGTGGGTGATGATAAAGCCTTATATTGATTCATATACTGGGCCCGAAACAGATTACTCAGAACTCCACCTTTTCCTGTGGCTGCAAAACGTACCGTGTGAGGATTCTTTAAACTCCGACAAACCACTCATTTAAGGTCGGCACTTGCAGTTTCACTTGCGAACTCTTCGTTCTTCTTTCCGTCTTCCAACACCCGACCTTTTCACGCGATTATGGCCATGGTTCGCTATGCATGCCAACCACGAATGGACCACAACCAGCCCTTTGGATGGATACCTTGGCCTTCGGATGGATGACTCAAACTCATGATGGATGCCCCGGCCCCTGGATGGATGCCTCGACTTAGGATGGTTGTCACCGACGCATGGGTACTGGATCCAGGAACGATGGCTGGATGAGGATGGACTTCATCATGGGTGTTCAAGTACTTAGGTGCCCAACCGATAGTGGGCGGTTTCGACAGAGAGTTTTTGTGCGTTTTGAGGGCCGACAGCTGACAAGCAACCTTGGGTGGCTTGTAGTGTACATTTTGATGTATATATCTGATATGTTATAAATACCATTGATATCAGCGATTTGTGCTGGTCAAGGGACTTAGCATAATACTATTGATTAATGTATTACAGCACCCAGCATAATAATTGTATATTTTTTAGTAATTGTGCAACCTATGTAAAGGTTGCTCGAGAAATTTAAATCTTTGTGATGTGCCGCGTCATGGTCATGGTGCGAGTTCTGCTGCGTTACGGTCATGATGATACAAATGGGGCCAGGAAGAACAGCATATAAGCCCCACTCAATTCAAGCTTATTCGTGCAGCTTATTTTTGCAATATACGAGCAATATTTGAGCAATATGATACTGGGCACTCGAGGGAAATAAGCTGCGAATAAGCTGAGCGGCTGCACAGGAATCGCTGAGTTTCAATACTTGGCGCTGCCGCCTTGCCCCCGAACGCTGACACGCTGTGTCGTGCTCAGCACTCATGCCACGTCTCAGTCGTTCAGGACGGCAGCCACGTCTCAGTCGTTCAGGACGGCAGCCACGCTCTCACCACGAACACTCTGCTTTTCATCTTGAAGCCCTCGCGGTTGCTCAGCTGGCTCTTTCCGAGGACGAGGATGACGAGTTCATAGGCCTTGCACTGCTAACTTTAGCCCTGGACGAGAAACGGCGTGCACAAGGTCACAAGTATGGCATTCGTGGCCCTTACAACCAACCACGGTCGGAGGACTTCTTCGATGTGCTCTTCTACCATGCAGCAGAGAAACAGTTCAAGGCTTGGTTCCGGTAAGCCCTGCCTCATAATTTGACTTTCGAACTGATGTTGATGTCACCACGACACAAGTATGACGCGCGAGGCGTTCTGGCACGTTCACGGCTTGATATGTGACAACCTGATTTTCCTGAGTACCAGCAATCGCCCTCAGCGACCAGTTCGGTACCAACTCGCAACGTTCTTGTGTCGACTAGGTGCGGAATCAGGTATCAAAACCGCCGGAGTCATGTCCATTGCTGAGGGAACCGTATACCTATATTGCACACGTGTGTGCCAGGCTCTTAGGGAGATCCGGAATCAGCATCTCGCATGGCCTGGAGAGCGCCGAAGAGACTTCCTCTCCGCTGAAATGTCTGAATGGGGTTTTCCAGGTTGCATTGGGATAGCTGACGGGAGTTATATCCGCCTCATGAATAAACCTCAGGTAAATGGATATGCGTACTGGTGCCGCAAGAAATTTTATGCGGTACGTGAATGGCTGTTGCTTGTTTTGTGCTGCGACCAAACTGCACCGCTATGGCAGTTTACAATTCAAGCCACCTGTGATCACCGCGTGATTTTCACCTCGTATGATTTCGGATGGCCTGGTTCAGTTCAAGACAGTCGTGTTTTCAAGAACTCGCATCTCTGGCAACACAAGGAAGATTACTTCCGATCACATGAGTACATTCTCGTCGATAAAGGTGCTGTTTGCTCGTACTCAATCCTGCTCAAGTGGTGCTGACAATGAAATATCCAGGCTATCCACTGACGAAGCACTCGATCAGACCATTCAACGAGTTTGACCTCACGGATGACCCTGAAGAAGCTAGTCAGCGAAAGTCATGGAACCGGAAGCTCTCGTCCCTACGAATATTTGTGGAACATGCGTTCGGCCGGTTGAAGGGACGCTTTCCGCTTCTTCGATGCATGACAGGTGTTGATCTCATAGACATGTTTCGAACAATAGAGGCTAGCATGGTTCTGCACAACATCCTGGAGCAATTTGGTGATGACCCCACCACGATCAGAGGCTTCAATGGCCGTGAGGACGACGACGTTGATGATATACGTGGTGTGGCACCTGCACAAATGCCGAGGAGGTCGTTGGACGAGGATGATCTATATCGCATAGGACTGTTACGGCGTAAAAATCTTATGGATTATAGGGTATGATTGGAAAGAGAGTACATGTGTATTGAAGTAAATTATGGGCTATGATTAGAACGAGAATAGAAGATCAGTGTATCGAAGTAAATTTTCAGAAGTTCTCTGCAGCCTGCTCCTCCCGTGTAAGCCTCTGTGCCAGCCTCTCACCTTGTTGCTTGATCAAAGGGTTGTGATGATCGAGCATTTCCATGGCCCGCTTCCACTCTTGCCCACGAGCCTCTCGCTGTTGCTGTTCTTCTTGTCTACGTGCTGCCGCCCTGCGCTCATCATGTTCCTCTTGTTCACGTCTGTCCCGCTTTCGTGCCAGCTCCGCATTTGATCTCGACATGAGCATGTTGGCCTCATCGATGTGTTCTTGCTTCTTGTGCCTCCGGCTCATATTCTCCATCATTTCGTGTAGAAGGGAAGTGGTTTCAACGTAACTGCTGTTGTTGAACGAGGCTGCTTTACGACTGCGCTTCTTGATACTAGGTGTTTCATCGGCATCGGAAATAGAATCACTCGAGTTGATATCATGGCTTCGCACAACTGTATCATCATTTTTCGCACTGCACAGACTCAAAGTAAGCTTCGATAGGAATATCAGATTATCACTTGCTCACACAGCATCAATCAGCCTGTAAATCTCTGAATCCTTGAATTCATCGAGGATTTTGCTCGAAAACTTGACTCACAGCTTTTTTGTCCCCCGCTTGCGCTTGGTGCCATCCAACGCGATGTTGTCTTCCTCGTCCGCATCAGGTGAACAGTTACGGTCGTCATCGCCATCGCCACCTCCAGTATGCTCCTCACGTTCTCGTACTTGCTTGTATTTTTCCCAAGCCTGATTCAGCCAATAGTTGCGAACCTGCGTGGCAGTGAAACAGCCATCTAATTTATTGCATACAATCTGATAGAAAGCTAGGTAAGTTTCCGTGGGCGGGCCAATATTTTGTACTCACGGTCGTAAAAACACTTTGCTGATGCAGCTTAAAGTCTGGCCAGACATCACTTGATGTGATATGCTTGACAACTGTAAGTTTATCGTCGTCGCTAAGCCCTCGTGGATTCTCTGCTTTGACCCCCACTTCCCCCAAGCCCGCATTCTCCAGTTTCAAGTCTGCTTCGGCAAGCTGTTTCTCTGTCAGTTTTGCGATCTCATTGTCTGAATTACCAGATGTCTGTCTATTTCCCTCGCCCGATTTGCTTCCCTTGCCCACAGATTTTGGCTTTACGGTGGACTCTTTGGTTGCAATTCCCTTTGCACCACTCCGAGGCTCGCTCCCACCCGCATTCTTTGTAGCCACTGCTCCACGGCCCCTCGTAGGCGGCGCGAGTATAGGTGTCGGTGAGTTGGTCGATTCTTTGGGATTGGAATGCGCACTAAAAACATCCTGCGATGGCACAAAGGGTGCATTTGGATAGGGGTTTGAGTGCTGGATGCTCGCTACAGGCTGGTGTGATGGCATGGACCACTGCGGCTGTGGAATACTGGGCATGGAACCATGTGAAGGTATAGTGTACGAGGCATCAGCAGCAGCTGGTGTCTTCTTCGGAGAGCGTGTTGAGCGCCGGAGGCCCGAGTCAGGGTCGACATGGAAATGAGGCTCTGCGTGGCCTGAGGGAGTATACTGAAGTGGTAAGTGGACCCCGTCGAGATGGTGTTGCCCGACATGAATTCCATTCACGCTGTGTTGAGCGATGAGGGATTCCGAGAGGTGAAGCTCTCCGTGCTGTGTGGTTTGCTCGATGGGTGTAGATGGCTGCAGCTGTGGGTATGTGCTTGTGTAGGTATCATGCTCAGGAAACAGCCAATCGTTGTACATCGTGCTCGACGGCGACGGCACACCAACGAGCGATGACCTTCACGCAAAATTTCTTGTCAGATGGCTTCTCGGCACACTTCAGTCTCAGCCACTCCGTCGTATCCTGTCCGAATAAGCTGCAAAAATAAGCTGATTGACCTCAATTAAGCCCCAGCTTATTCCATCGCTTTATCAGTACATATATTGCATCGGTAATTGCTCTTCAAGAAATAAGCTGCACGAATAAGCTTGAATTGAGTGGGGCTATAAGGTCATATAATGTCTTATAAAACCCAATATAATAATGATGCATATTTTGGTAGTTACAGGTGTCATAATGTCATATAAAGGTCGATCGTAAAACTACAGTTCCGGTGATGGTGCAGTGCCGAATGTGCGAAGGTTTCTCTGAGATGAAATCGAAGTTAGAAGTGAGTGAGTCACGCCAGTGACCGTGTCGGATGTGTTTACTATTTAGCCCTCTCCCACACGATGACCATGGCGCCAGATTGGCGCTATGATAGCGACTGTTATACCCCTTCTTCACTCAAGCAACTTCCTGTGCTCTTGTAAACCGTGCTTTCTGTGTTTTCCCACCGCGGTCGACTCGCGCTATGTTTGAGAACGCGGAGAACGTAGATGCCAGCCATTCCACTTTCAGCGAAGTTCATCGTGACCAGTATAACACTGTGAACACAAGTATACATGGCAGTCAGAACATCCACGCCATCGTTCATGGAAATCAGATATTCCAGGTTTCTAGTACCAGTGCGTTAGACTGGTTTATCACCCCACTTATTCACACCTCCGTGTCCCAGGTCTCCAGGCCTTGCATAAAGCTACCGCAAACAGTGCTGCTTTTGACTCTGCAGAGCGCCACCCAGCACCCGCCTGTCTACCAGGAACGCGCAAGGAGATACTCGGTTGCATATACAACTGGATAGACCATGATAATAGCCACCCCATATGTTGGCTGAGTGGCATGGCTGGCTCAGGCAAATCTGCAATTGCCCAAAGTGTTGCGGAGCACTACGCACGGCAGAAACGACTGGCGGCCAGTTTCTTCTTTTCTCGACGCGAATCAGAGCGCTGCAACACTCGGCATTTCTTCCCAACGCTTGCGTCCCAAATCATGGCGTACATCCCTTCCACGAGGCCAACAATCATTGACATCCTCGATGACGATTTCACTACTCCAACCAAGGTTCTTCGAGAACAGATGCACAAACTTCTCCTCGCTCCGCTTCGGGCGGTGAAAACCCAGTTCACTTACCCTGTGCTCATGGTTATCGACTCTCTCGATGAATGCGATAACGAGAGACATGTCGTCGAGCTCATTTCGTTACTTTCTCAGTTGACTTGCGAGTGTCCGTTCGCTTTGCGAGTTTTAATTACTAGCCGCGCAGAGTCGCATATTCGGGCGAAGTTTCGCGACCCAGAGGTTCTTCGTAACACGTATTTGTTGGAGCTCCAAGCCTTTGACGCCGAAGAAGACATCAAAGCCTTTTTGCGACACTCATTCGGGATCATTCACGATCAAAACCAGAACCTTATGGGCAACGTCTCACTCCCATGGCCTTCCGAGCTTGACCTTGCGGCCATCGTAAAGAAGGCGTCTGGGCTTTTCATCTTCGCGGTTACCGTGGTCAAATATGTGGGGGCTAGCTACCGTGATCCACTCAAGCGTCTTCAAGTCACACTCGCAGATCACGCTTTCGATACCGCAGGATCGGCATTCGCTGATCTCGATATCCTCTACCATAACGCCATCCGCGTCCTTCCTGACTCCGACGCGGCACGCCTGGTTCTTGGGATAATTCGTTACATATATGTCCCACTCTCAACCCACGGTCTTAACAGCCTACTCGGCAGACTCGATGTGAACGTTGGACTTATTGTCCCCGACTTAAGTTCTGTTCTACTCGTATCCGAGGACGAGTTCCTGCCCGTCCGGATCTACCACACGTCGTTTCGTGAATTCCTTACGACCCCGCAGCGAGCAAAGAAATACTTCGTAGATGGGACAGTTTATCATCGACTCATCGCCCAACTATGCTTAGAATTGATGACAAAACACCTAAAACGCGACATGTGCCACATAGGAGATCCATCGATGTTGAACAGCGAGGTTGAAGACCTCCCTGGACGGTGTTCGCGGTATCTAAATGAGGCCGTGAGGTATGCTTGCTGCTACTGGGCGTATCATCTGGTCCAGATCCCGCATGAAGAAGTCACAATGAATGAATCCATTATTTCCACGTTACAAGGATTTCTTCGGACATCGCTCTTGTATTGGACTGAAGCGGTCAGTCTTCTCGGTACCCTTGATAGCGCTGTAATGATGCTGCGGGACGTCACAGGCTGGCTGAAAGTGAGTGTGGGGGTTGCCCTTCCTTTGCTGACTGCTAATGTATATCCGCAGCAACTATCAACGCCTCCGAAAGATGCCATGAACCTGCTCAAGGACGCAGAACGAATGGTGTTGATGTCCTTTGACCCAATCAGCCGGTCTGCACTTCATGTGTATTACACTGCTCTTGCCTTCACGCCATCATCCGCTTTACTGCGAAAAGTGTTTCAGCAGGAGCTGGCTGGAGGGATGGTTGTCCGTCGTGGGCTCCAAGACGAGTGGGATGCTTGCACTCGATCGGTCCCTCTTAACAGTTTCATACAGTCCATTGCGTTCTCCCAGGATGGGAGACTGATTGCGTCTGCGAGCAACGAAGAAGGGGTCCAGTTGTGGGACGCAGTTACAGGGATTAATGTTGCCGATCTTGGACCGAAGGAAAAGCCGTCCTGCGCGGTCTGCTTCTCTCCTTCGGGCGCCCATATAGCTATTGCCTGCGAGACCGGCCTCGTCGTAGTTTGGGATTCCTTCACTACACAAGTCATCATCAGCGACGGTGATCACCACGACAAACCTGTCACATCCCTTGCCTTCTCAGCAAACAGTGAAATTCTGGCATCGGCGTCCCGCGACAACTGGATCCAGCTTTGGGATGTGGGACTTGGTTGTGCTGTGTGTCGCCAGGGCTCCGAAGGCAGAATCCTCTCTCTCGCGTTCTCCTATGATAGCCGCATCCTTGTCTCCGGGTCCGATGACAAGCTGGTTATCACGTGGAGCATGGAAGCTCTCACCCTACTTCGAAAGCTCATAGGTCACAGCGCTCAAGTCAACTGCGTTGCGTTCTCCAACAACAACGCGTTGATTGCGTCTGGATCAGACGACAAAAGTGTCCGAATCTGGGACAGTCGAACTGGGGTGTGCCTTCGTACATATTCCGGAGGTCACGAGCAGAGCGTCAAGTCAGTGCGGTTCACGTCCGATGATCAGCGTGTCATTTCCATCTGCGACAAAATCATAGGTTACTCCACTATCTCAAAGCAGAAATCCTTCGAATATATCTGGTCCAGCGATCGGTTCACTCGAGAGGAAATGGGGCATTACCCTTTGTGGTATGCGAAGTTTTTCAAGTTGATGACCCCCCGTGTCATTGGACGTCTATCGGATGGACCCGTCACACCCATTTATTTTGGGTTTTCGCCTGGTTCGGACTCGTTCGCTTTTGGGTCTGACGATGCGGTAATCCGCGTAACGTCGCTGGACTCAATATCCACCGCTCCCCCCGCGTTCACCCGTGATGGTATCGCTTCAGTAGCCATGTCGCGTGATTGTACTCGTATTTCTTCTGCCACTTATAGCGGGGCGCTCCAAATTTGGGATCCGGAACTGGCTTTGAAAAACTGGGACCAGTTCACTAATTCTATGAAGGCCACCGCAACGACATACGTGGTCCCTTCTCCGGACGGCAGATATCATCTCGTCATGCAATCGTTTGAGCTCCTGCTAATGAACACACACGGAACGATTATCAAGACATTGGAATCACGTCCTATAGCGATATCAATGGAAGACGAAACCAATACGATATTTTCTCCCGATTCAAACACATTTGCGTTTTGGACCGCTGAATTGAGGAGCTTGTACACCTCTAGCAGTGTCAGAATTTATGACTCTGCGACTGGACATCGAATCGCCCGCTTGGCAGGCATAAGAGATATTACACGCGTAGCGTTCTCGGCAGATGGCACACGAGTTGCTTGCGGACACGGTGAGGGCGCCATCGAGATATGGGAAGTGTCATCCGGCCGTAGCATGATCTCCCTTTCGTCCCAGTCCACCCCTATCTCATCCATCGCATTCTCTCCCGATACGTCAACTATCGTATGTGGTACAGCCGGGGGCCATACACAGCTTTGGGATACACACACCGGTCAGCTACGAGCTGCCCTTGAGAAATGTGGCAGTAGAGTCAAATCTGTTTCGTTTTCTCCCGAAGGATCCCATGTAGTCGTCGGCCATGAGGACGGCTCTATCCTTCTCTGGAACCCAGTCTCAGCGGCGTCTCATCTTTTGACTTCTATTGGCACCATACCAAGTGACATCGATGTCCTCGTGTACACCGACGATGGTACTACGGTAACGTGTCGAAGCACAGACGGCTCGGTCACCATTTGGGCCGTCCCGAAACAACTGGGCGTTCAATTGTTTGACAATGAGGGCCAGAAAGGGGACATGTGCGAAATGTGCTGCGATAGGGTTGACACTGGGCCAATGAACCACCATCTTATCTCGCGATCAACCAAGCGCAACGTTTATGACTGTCTTTTCCGCTCCGGATACTTGGTCCGCGACGACGGCTGGGTCTATCACGGGACGAGGAGACTATTGTGGCTTCCGGATAACTTCAGGCCACTGAATCCGACTTCACTGTCAGCTTACGAGGCTAAGCTGTGGATCCTGGCCCAGGGGGAGCGACTTGTGATTTTGGACTTCAGTAGGTCAAGTGATTTATTACATCTCTCCTTTGATTAAATTATTTCGATATTGAAGGAGGCTTGCTTGGCAACCATTTCAAAATCGACCCGCGACAGGGGAAATCATTGCGAGACGCTATGCGCAGTTCGTTATGATGTGGCCCTCGGCTCTTGCAGAAGATTATGTATGCATCTTGGACCATCTTCCTACCCGTCGATTAATTATGGTTCAGCCAGCTCGATAAATTGTTAAATATGGGCGTGTGATTGCCTGTATTGTATACAGATGGCGCTGGAATAACTAGGTATGCCACGTTTGCACTAGCATTGTGTACGACTTTCAAAGAATTGCAAAACCTTGTATTTTGCCTCAAGAGTGCTACCCGCCATCTTGAGGCTTATGACTGCAGACCGCTAACCGCTACTCGCGAAGTTGCATCAAACCGGACGTGATGATCCTTCAGAGAGCTCAAAGGAGGGAGCGGGAGTTCTCATTCCCTCAGAAGAACCCGAATGGCATGATCAACACTAAGACTACACGATGCTTAAAGCCACAGCAAGATATGTGCTGTGCACAAGTTTTCTCGCGTGCTCTCATACAGTATGTCTGAGCGCCTATCGATGAAGGAGGAAGTAGGGACTGCGCGTGAGGTTGGGCAATTGTGTCTGCGTCCACCGACAGATGGTCGGACCGATGTAAGTGTACCTGGAGCCTCTACATGGGAAGAGGACGCTACGCTAAGAGATCCGCCCGAACAGTCCGTCAAGGGTGTGGGCGTATTATGTCCCGATATGTACCATACGGGTGTAAACTTGAGGGAAAAGCCCACGTTAGCGAAAAATGTCGTCAACAAACCAATATACTCACGAAAATCTATAGTCAATCATCAACCCTACAACACTACTCCCCTCCTCTTACCAGACCTATCCGGGCGGCAAGCCTCCTCGCCTGTCTGGCCTCAACCCTCCTCGAGCGGACAAGCGCGATAGCGAGCGCAGCACCGGCGAAAGCCATATTACAGGCTACGAACTCATAGAAATCCGCGCGCTCTTGTGCGGGGATGCGTCCGCATGACTGCCACGCGGGCGTCTCGCCCTGCGGCGCTGGGGCGCTTGCAGCAGTCGGGTAGGGGTAATTGGTTGGTGCGTCTATGGTACTGGCGCTGGTACTGGTGATGTTTGGAGAACAGTGCATTAGCCGCCGGTTGCCGAAAGGCTGGCAAAATGGCTCGAGGAGCTGTGAGAAGGGTCGGTCTTCTGTATTGGCTGATACAAGAGTAAGCTGTAGCACATACCGCATCTTGTGGACAGGGCTCGCACTCTCCGAAAGGTCGACATATGGCTTCGGATATGTTACTCTGTTGGGCGAAGGTGATGCCCGAAAGGCATAGCAGCAGTATCCTCGAGCCTTCCGTGAGATTTTGGACTGGGATAGGGAAAGATACTCACAGATAGTAGGTCAAATGTAAGCTTATGGTTGTACTCGGTGCCACAAGCTGTGGCAGCCTCATCGTGATCATGAAAGCATGGAGGGAAGGAAGGCGTGGGAACTTCGTGACACCAAGCCTGGAGTTCAACAACTTCAAGTTTGGACTTGGAAGGCCTCACAAATCCGAGACACGACCATTCCACGAGCACAGCGGAGAGCAAGGGACACATCTGGAAACACGGATCTTATGCGCGGTCAAGAATGCGTCGATATGTCATATTTTTTTTGCAATCAATCAGCCGATACGACGGAGTCTTCAAAGCCCTCACAAGAGATCGCTTGTACCTATCCATGAAGCATGAGTGGATCGTACCTGGACTTCTGCAACCAGCTTGCTCAGTTATGCTTCATTTGGGAGGATAAACTAGGAGCGAATGTCACATTCACACCCATATTATCCCCCCAGATGTTACACCGCTGTGCAAAACGACCGCAGTGGCATATACATAAAGCCCTCCCTTCCACCGACCTCTGACAAGGAATAGCTCAGGTCAAATGTTGGTGCGTGGATTGGACTATGGTGAGAGGGTGGATTCATCATGTCCCGCACGTCTTGCTATACGGGGCTATACCGGCTGGACTAACGCATGCCAGTATGGTGTTATTGTGGAATGTACGTGCAAAACTAGTTGGTTTTTCTTTCGACAGTCTCTCATCAGCTCTCTCGGTAGTCCGCTCGTAAAAGGATATGAAAGATGCTGAAACCAATAGATTTGAAGATAAATCGTGTTTGACGGTCCGGGGACGAGAACCCTATCCCTACTGACTTGGGTCACTCAGTTTCGGCGAAGCCGTGATACTGTGGTCCGATTATGGGTGCTGTGAAACTGCGCCAATTGTCGGTCTAGAAAAGCCTGGTTACTGACGAAACTCGCGGATGTACATCGGTGAGTGCTGGCTTGAACGGACACGGTGAACGATTCAGGAATAGCCGATTGTCCAGTGCCGTATGGAGATGTAGAGCTGACGAATGTAAGTGCGCATATTGATAGGGTCTGGTACGCGCAACTTTAGAATCGGCTGACAACCAGGCAAAGAGGAACTGCGATACTCACAAATGATAGCCTTCAAAGATATCTCCGAGGTAACGCAAAGGGACTAGCTTGTGCATTGGGGGGGGTGCTGTAACATGAGGTGTTTGTGCGTCCGAGGGATGTTATCCGCATCTATTTCGACCGGTGGTGACCGCGAGGGCAACCTAGGTGGAATCGAAATGACTTTTGAAGATCTCAGCAGACTTATAGGACTATCGCATCTGAGGAGGAGTGGAGGGCGGGTGTGGACGATGCGGTCAAGGTATGATCATCAACGAGAAGTGGGAGGGGAGTTGGGATGTACCAGTGAAGGTGCCTGCCGGGGTGATGCTGTCTCTGGCATTGGGGATGATGAAGAAGTCGCATTGTCGAGGAGGGCCTGATGTTGCGGTTGAGAGTGGGGAGTAATTAACGGACAGTTTCAGGTTGTTCAAAGGGGACGGTAAGATTTTCAAGGGTTTTGGCTGACATCCGAGAGCGGCTGAGCATGCTGATGATCCTCGTCAAGGGTGCTGTGAGCAGATGATCCAAAGGCAATACCGCCGCCAAGGAAGGAAGAGATGTACGAAGAGGGCTGCGGTGGGGCGACGTCTTCGTCGAGATTGCTTTCTGGGAATTCCAGAGCACGAAATTCCAGAGCACGATCACATAGAAAGTGCCGACAGTTCAGCTTCGAGCCTAGCGGCGGAGTTGACTAGGAACGGGATTTCATCTTTAAGCTATGAGACTTCCCAGTAGTCGGCGATCCTATTGTTCTTTATGCACGCTCGGGTAACGGCCCTCTCTTGTAGGATCTCCTCGTGCCGAAGGGCCTCCAAGTCGTTGGTCGTGGAAGCGAGGAGGCCCTCCATCTTTTTCTTTGCAGGCAGCTCACCTCGAAACTTAGTTTTGCTCTCGATGATGGGACGCGGAACGAAGTGTCGTCTGAAGTGTTGAGATTATGTTGGTGTTGGCGATATCCTTATCAGTCAGGTCGTCGACCGCGATTGCGGAACTTTTGGCCACTGAGTGAGCGCTCTCTGGATTCAGCCGGGGCTTCGCCTAGGTCGTTGTGGAACATAGCTTGGTCTTCCTCCTGATGGCGATAGCAAGAGCAGGCTGATGGAGCACTGACATCGCATAGGTTATGGCCAGGACCTCGCCGAACAAGCCCTCGAACGCGATAACGACATTGTTGACCTGAGGGCTTCGATTATCGGGACCACTTCGAGAAGTATTTAGTTAAAGGCGAAGGAATCGTCGCGGGGAAGCTGGGCGGGGCCTTGACCTGGGCTGTCAATGTGTTCTCTTCTGAACGCGGTGGCCGGGGAAATTTATGGCGCCTGACATGATCCTGCCTGCTTGGCGAGTAGTCCAACGTCAGAGAGCTGGTTTGCAATCACTTCTCCAAGTCATGTTCACTTAATTTGAAGCAAGGGGGTGGATAGGCGACAACACTGCAATGGCTTTGGCTCCGGTGCCCGGCTCGGATATGGGCTGCCAGAAGGTGTAGTCATCCGGTACATGACTGTGCCCCATTCGAACCGCACACTGGTTGGTGATGCCGCTCGATTTGATTTCCAGGACAAGCGCCTTGCTGGATATAGCGGCATGTACGCTAGGGGGCTCATTCTTGCTAAACTTGCCGAGGAGAATTGCTACCTTGATTACCGCAGATGTCTGCTTGTACACGCCGCCCGCAAGGGTGATGACAGCAGATGTAGCATCCAGATGTAAAGACATTGTACGAAAGAGTTGGTGAACGTTTGTGGATTTAGCGATGGTGGGAGTGGTATGAGATTGAGAGGTCCACGAAAAATCGACGATGTTTATATTATTTGAAGCGGGCCAATCAACAAGAGTTGGTATACACTCCAGCGCGTGACCAAGATTTGAAATCCTTGGATGCGACGCGTCGTGACGCGTCCCAGTCACGTGCGTGTAAAATCACGAGGTCTTCGAACAATTGCAGTTGACCATGGCCATTGGCTGCTGGTTGGTATCATGTACCGCAATCATGACGTCAACAGTTAGTTTATACGCATTCTCGAACAGTGAAACACTGGCTCTGGCAGCTGTTGGGAAGAGGTCTACATTCGCCTCCTGGCACCAGCGACTCCAGCGATCTCGCGACTTTCTTCACAAGCCCGCTTTCTCGAGATACTCCATCGGCAATTCCTCTAGATTCCGAGCAGTATTTTAGGCACAAAAGCGTGAGGAGAGGAACAACTACCCGTTCTCTGTGGGACTACCATACAGCTCGCGTTAGCGTGGCGCTCGGATCCGGGTCCGCTTCTTCGTTTCCACGACTAGCTTATCAGAGCTCAAATTGCAATGCAATACGTTTTTATATCTCTCTTCCTGCCACAGCGGCAGAGTGAGTCATGACCAGCAACATGCAGCTCTCCTCCGAACTTGAACCCTCCAACAAGGTGGAGCCGGACCAGTTGAAAGTGTACAAACCGCTCGGATGGTTGCGGAGAGTCACGTTAGTGCTCACTCGTTGGGGGATAGAGACACACGGGTAAGTAGTCCTTACCAAAACTGCGGCGTCTTCTTATAACGAGCGGCTGTCGTGAGCTGACGATCATCGATGTGAAGGATTGCTCCGATCCCTGCAGAAGCACGCGTTGATACTCGCTGGTATCAGATGTTCTTCGTGTGGTTTTCTGCCAACATGAACATCTTGACGTGAGTACTGACGGTTCTGCCTTTCTTGTACCTTTGCTATACCTCATACAACAGGTTCAGTACGGGAACGGTTGGTCCCGCGTTCTTTGCGCTCGGCGTTCGAGAGGCCATAATTATTGTCCTCATTGTTGACGTGATGTGCGCCAATAACCCGTTCGAGGCGCAACCTCTGCTCACCCCTTTCTAATAGCTCCTGCTTAGTTCCGTCGTTCTTGTAGGCTTTTAAATTTCTTATGAGAGTCAAGAAACAAATTCCCAGACGAACTGACATTCTAGTGCTGTATATGGTCCCAAGATAGGCACGCGCGCCATGGTTCAATCCCGCTTTTCATTTGGGTTTGTTCATCATGTTCATCATGGGCCTTTCGTCTGTGCTTATCCATCACCCGCCGTTAACAGATACTATGGTGCCAGCATCCCGAGCGCCTTCAACGCATTCTCTATGCAAGGCTTTCTCATCCTCAACGTCATTATCGGTGGACAGACTCTTGCAAGCGTGTCTTCTCACATAAACGATACGTTAGGCATCGTTATCGTTAGTGTTATATCACTCGCTGTAAGGGAGCCCTCTGTCGATAATTCGCGTCATTGCCTGACACTCTATTCTGCTTGGCGAACGACAAGGTAACCTTCTGTGGGTATCGCATAATCCATTGGTAGGTGGTTGATATCTACTGACCAATGTAAGTAACGAAGGGCTAACGCTAGCGCACTATTTCTTCAGGTACGAACTTGTAGCCTGGATACCCAGCGTGATTGCATTCATTGCAATGCTTGCAATTGGTTATCCCCAGCTCCACGCAAACCAATCTGTCTCCGTTCCGCCTCCTACGACTGCTGATGTAGTTTCTTTCGCCTCCACCGTTATCTCGAGTGTGCTCAGTTGGTGTACATTGACGCCTGACTATGGTGTATATCACAGTCCAACCGCCTCTTCGTAAGGGTAGCTGCTTCTCCATGGAGGCCTCGCACTGACCGAAGGTTGTCCGATAAGCGCGAGGATTTTCATCTATACGTGGCTTGGCCTGTTTACTTCGAGCGTGAGTCCCGTGCTATATCCTGCAACCGCAACCAGGAAATTGACCCCGTTACAGTTCACTGGACACACCCTAGGCATAGCTTTCGCCGCGGCGGCGCCCGCCATACCGGCATGGAACGCGGGATTCGATGAGAGCTCTTCTGTGGGCGGCTTATTCGCTGCTGTACTGGAACCGGTTGGGGGGTTCGGGAAATTTTTGACAGCCCTTGTAGCCCTGAGCATTCCTAGTGCTTGTGCTCCTTCCATGTACTCATTCAGCACGAGCTTTATGGCTGTCCACCCCTGGTTCTCGGCTGTCCCGCGGTGGGTATACGTTCTTGTATCGGAAGGAGTGTGAGTGCTGCTGCGAGTAGTCATTCGTTCTTGAGATCACAAGCTGAAGATTATACAGGCTAATCCCCGTTGCGATTATTGGTGCCAAAAAATTCTACGCGACTTTCGTCGACATCCTCAGTAATTATATACCTCCCAATTATTGCTCCCTGGCCGAACTGACTTTGCTTGCGGGAAGGTATGATCGGGTACTGGTCCACTTGCTTTGCTGCTATAGTCATCGTTGATCACATTGTCTGCCGGCGCGCCTCCTTCACCGAAGCGGCGTACCCCATCACCACGTGGGCCTCACCCGCGCTCCTCCCTCGCAGTGCCCCCGGTGTCTTGGCGTTTTTCTGTGGATGCGGTGCGCTTATCCCGTTCATGTCGCAGGTATGGTATATTGGACCCATAGCGCGCATGGGAACAGGGGATCTGGGCGTGTATGTTGGATTTATAGTCTCGGGGATCGTGTATGGTGTGCTCCGAGGAGGGGAGATGTGGTGGGATAGAAGGTCCGAGCGAGCAGAGGGTAAACTTAGCGAAATCGAAGAGGGTGCTGAGTTTCAGCGGAGTAGCGAAAAAGGTGGACCCAACCACAGTATTAACGTGTAAAGTTTGATGTGTTGCTCTTGAGTTATTTTGCAGTCAAGTGTCCTCATTTGAGTACGACGCTGGAAATTACAATTGTCGAGGCACTTTCGTTCCATGTCACGTGAAGATGATAAACGGCAGGTAATTCCCACGACTATATCGAGCGCAGATGGTCGGTGCAGTTGGCGTGTAACTCGCTCCACCCCTGGTCAACTTATATTCCTGCGTTCACGATGACATCCCGAGCCTCTTATTCGTTACCCTCACCATGTCCTCCACCACAGCCTCAGAAGAGCCCCCTTACATATCCTCTGTGCCAAAGCGCACACCATTCGGTGCATTCTTTTCAAGGACCCTCCCTAGCTACACCGGACGCTATCCTGTAGGCGTGCGCGATGTCGAGCTCCCGATACCCAAGCAAAGCTTTGGAAACTTTAGGCACAAGTCCATGCCCAGTACTGACGCGGGGATCACCGTCGACACTGTTTTATTCACACTGTTTTATCCTGCCGAGGTAGGCTCTGAAGCAAGTCGTGACGTAGTATGGTTTCCAAGGTAGGATTTCCCTTGTAATCGGAGGACTGGACTTACAAAATCAATTAAAGACTCCGTCAAACGATCGACGGTTTCATAAAAATGGCAAACAGGACTCCAAACTGCGTGTACAGAACAATTGCATGTACGCTATTTGCCTTCAAATGAGGGGCACGGATTGAATGGATAGCACTACAGATCCATTCGCAGCTGCCGCAATTTGGCGCACCACATTTCCTGGCATTGAAAACGCGCAGTTGAGACAACCTCCCAGTCCGAGCAAATGGCCCCTCATGATATTCAGCCACGGGGTTGGTTGCTCTCGGTTGATGTATGTGAGTAACACTATCCACCTCCTATCGATCTATGGTGACACCTATCTTACGCTTGAAAGTCTGCATTTTGTGGAGAGATGGCTTCGCGTGGCTTTGTCGTAGCTGCTATCGAGCACCGGGATGGCACAGGCCCCAGCTCCCGAGTGACTAACGATGATGGCGAACAAAAGGACTTCTACTGGTTAGACTGGACGGACCTTGAGTGCGTATCTTTTCGCACAAAATTTATTCCGATGGGAAACTTATGGCTTCTTGTCTTAAGCTGGATTGACCTGCAAGAACAGCCGAAGGATGACACTACTTTACGCCATGTCCAGCTCGAGGTCCGTTTAGCGGAGGTAGAACAGGTACAGAAGGCCTTCCAGTCTATTGCCAGTGGTCAGCCTGTCAGACAGACGGGTTCGCATCGAACATCTTTCGACTGGGCCAGATGGACGAGCGTTGACCCAAACAAGCCGATTGCAGCTGGCCATTCATTTGGCGGAAGCTTAGTTGTAAGATTTTTTTTGTTGGCGCCTGTTTCACTTACAAGATGCCTTGAACTGGCAGATGGCAGCGGCAAATGACAGTCGATTCGACTTTAGTCGCATAATAGTATTCGATCCTGCTGTTCAGCGTAAATTTTCTTGTTCCGGTCGCGAATATCAAATTCACGAGAACACGTTAGGGCTAGAGCCGTGGACTGGTCGTATTGCCGCCCCATTCCTCGCAGTTAACTCGGAAGAGTTCTCGATCGGTGCAGAGTTCACAAAGTTGCTTAGAATCCTTCCAACGGTGTCCTCGCGACATGTCTTCTTAATACGTATGTCTTAGTGCCCATTCCTTACAATTTTCTGCTGACAGCATGCATATCAGCCGGGTCCACTCACCCGTCATTTAGCGACGTCTTTCTAATCCTCCCTGATTACATCAACCGCTTGACGGGCCTCGAAGTAGATCCACTGGCGGTAATAACACTCACGATAGACGCAGTGAGCAAATTCATAGACGGTAATATCGAAGAGGCCCGCAAAGACAAGAGCATGACAGAGGCGGGCGGGAGGCTCACGAAGGGTGAGGTAGGAAAGGCTGGCGAGATGACGTGGTATGACATTTGAGTTATTTGGAGTCAGCGGATTTCGTTGTTGCAAGAATCAACTGGAGGCCACGGCGATGTAAGCTGTGACGCGTATGGTGAGTGCCGCGCTGGATCCCTGTCTCCATTGCGACTGATCTTCGTGCTCGCAAGGCCGAGATACCTACTATCTAGAACGTTGCGCCGCAGAGCCGGATGTACCCTTAAGGACTTCTCGAACTGGTAATATATTTTTACCTATGTAGGATTTCTACACTTGCACGATAACACCGAGCTCGGACCCCTGTAGAGAAGCTGAATACCTCACAGTGACATACACGCACGAAGCGGAACCATACCCATGGTTCCGGGAATGATCGATGATCCCTTACAAGCCCCTCGGAGCTGCGCGGTAACCTTAAATGATGGTGTCCGCTCCCTCGCTCATGCTTTTAGGCTTCTCGCCCTGACAGGTGAGATATCTTTTGCAGCTGTTGTACACTATGAAATACATACTAAAGACAACATATAGATAGGTCGCATACCCTAAATAGCTGATACATACGGATAAAGTGCCACTGTCGTCATCCACCCAGACCTCTCCAATTCTCAACTCCTCCGTCTCCCAGGTACCGGACGCCCTCTCCCAGCCTTAAGCATCATACTTGTATCCACCATTTTTCTCAAGCGCGCCACCAGGTCCTTTGCAAGGAAAACAGTCCCGCTGTCCTCCTCGTACCTCACCCCACGAGCATCGAGCGACTCGAGGACACGAACATCAGCAGGTTGAACCCGCGCAATATGCGAGTATCTGAAGATTGAGATAAACTCGTGGCGGAATATTGGAATATCAAGCGTCGCAGATGGCCCATCTCCCGCTCGTTGGTGGGTCACTGTACTCGAAGTGTGAGCTGTTTGTGTGGAGGCGCTAGCAGTTACACATACACTGCACCAGACAAACATCGCCCTTGATTCGGGCGAAGGCAAAATGTCCCTCCGGATCATCGATATTCTCAACCACGATGGCTGGCTGTGCAAAAGTTACAGCTGGCGTCGAGGGCTGCACACGTGTGGGAGAGCACTGCTGCACCATAGCGGCCATCGCGATCTATCGATCAGATAGCACAACGAAGCGTAGATGTCTGGTGGCAATCTGAGAGGGGAAGAGTGTGAAGAGATTTCATCGACACAGAGGGAAATCGAGGCTTTATAAGACCACCCGAAGGATATGCTGTATACATGCTCCGACCACGAGGGAGTCTCCTAGCGCAGGGGAGGTATCCGAATGTATTATCTGAGGCCGAACGCGATCGGAGCCCCTCTGGGGTCGGACCAGAACTTTGTTAATGTCGTATAGATAGCCAGCGTCTGTACCCACAGGAGTGCTTCCAGAAGGTCTAGTTCTGGCATGTGAGACCGAGTGAGACTAGAGGGGGGATTGAGTGTAAAGATAGAACGCGGACATTAGCGACAACACAAATCAGGGTATTTCTACTGCGTGAGATGAGCGAGCCACTATAATGAACGCGGAGGCCAGCCTGCCCTTCTGCGCAGCTAAGAGCCCGGGTTAGGCGTGACGATTGATCAGACGCGGTTGCAGTGCGTCAAATGACTTGTAGCTATCCGCTTTCATTGTCGGATCCGTGCAGGTTGCACATCATGGCACTCCGTGCGACTATACCACAGCTTCCGCGGAGACCTTGCACCATGGCGCAAACCCCAGGCAGGCCCCGCTACCCCCTTCAATGCACAGATCCCGCATGGTGGTCTGTGAATGGATGCTAACAAATGCTCCACACCTTCCAATTCTCGTCTGTTGCAGAGAAAGAAGATCTGGTTCTTTTCTGGAAAGCTAAGAGATTGGCCGAAAGAAAAGGCGGTACATTTGTGACGAAATTTCAACTTTGGCACAACGACTGAGCCCCGTGTTTCCGGGACCGTAGCTGCGATGATGAGGGCAAGATCAAACGCGAATCAAGCCGATGGAGATAAGCAGATAATCGCCGCCAACATGACCACATGTGTTGACACGGTCTCTGTACATCACC
Organism: Leucogyrophana mollusca; assembly: GCA_021014945.1. Lineage (NCBI taxonomy): Eukaryota > Fungi > Basidiomycota > Agaricomycetes > Boletales > Leucogyrophana > Leucogyrophana mollusca. Next base: position 30,302 of record MU266520.1, on the reverse strand, counting down.
ATTAACAGATGAGAAGAGTGGTTAGTCAGTACCAGTGATATCCACAACTGTAGAGAACAGCGCTTACAGTTAGCACCCACACCGTTGAAGTCGGAAGCCTATTGCCAACTCAGATCACATCTTCCATCAACCGCTGTCCCCGCACATCACCCATAATGCACTGCAATGTCTGGCATTCGCCTACAATCAGCGCTCGTCGCCCCATCCGACTAAGTGCAGCACCAGCAATTTCTGTGGAGCCCAGTCTCGAACCAACCTCTGCTGACACGGTGCCAACCCGCGTCGTCTGGGGCTGGTTCGGGAATGCGTGGTGGCAATATCGAGATCGCAACGCTTGAGGCCAAGGATGGGCAAGTTCGGGATGGGTGCCAAGCTCCAACCCCGCAAGTGATGACCTTTTCTCCAGTCGTCATCCGATACTGCATCTACGAGCCACTTATTCTCAACGGTGAAATATCAACGGGATGAGAGACTTCAAGATGCGCAACATATTAAATCGAGGTAAGCATACTATGTGACACCTGAGATTTCTTCCTGGTACACTCACAGCATGTCGACCGTCGCGAAACACGAGACATGCGCCATACGGAAGCCGCAAGGACCATTGACCGGGGATATCGTCGCCTGCTGGGACCACACTGTCCTCAGGCTGGCCAGCATCAGTCATGGTGCCCCATGGTGGGGTCGCCGTCCACGCCGCAACAGCCCAGCCACACAGCGCTCACAACAACACAACTCCGCCCAAAACTGTGTACCGGCTATTAAATAAATAATAGGTAGTTTACTGACTCCCACTGGGGGCATTAATCAATGTTCTGTGACATAACATTCTAAATACATTGTAAAGATAGATACAATGTTTGGAATTTCTTTGTCCTACTCTCTTTGTTTAGGATATTTTTAAAATGTTCTGGGACCAAACATCAACCAATGCCCCCAGTGTCCGCTGGCACCCGGCATTCAACTACATCTGTAAAATCTCGAACATGCGAGGGGGTGTCTGCCAATGGCTCATCACAGCCACTAGTCTTGTGAAATGGTGGGTTGGGGTTGCTGTCTGGGCATCCATAACGCATCCTACGTTTGTCCAGGTCGAGCTATACGCTCTGCGGTCCTCACTGACCTCAGTGGAACTTTCGGTGGCCTACTAGTAACCAGGTCGCCCTGCTTGAAATGAATTGGACGCAAACTTGTCTGAAATATTCCTTGGGATTGGCTCTACCCCTTGGCTCCTCCGCAAAACATTTACGACGCGAGTAACTGGCGCTCGCATGGTGGGGGCGCGGGCCGGTAATTATCGCGTCGCGTCCAAATTCGGTGCGCGAGCCACACTTCATGGCAGTATTAACGTCTTTGTCCTCACCACATCTTCAGAAACTGGGCCGTCTTTCGACATGAGTCGGCGCACATGCGTGGCCACGGCTGCCCCGGGGAATCTGGCGAGTAAGCGCTATCGAGGCTCAAGTTCTGCACTCATTGATCGGTGTTGCAATGCACATGGCGCAGCCGGTTTCGGTGGCGGCTTCCTAAGGCATTGTCGCCTGAAGTCATGGGGTTACCTAGCCGAGTGCGGGATGTAACGCAAATAATGTGACAGTGACCAGTGTCTGGTGGAGCGCCATGTAGTTGGGCTCGTCATGGAAGAGGAAAATAATTGACCTGATACGGGCCTTCGCCTCCGCGCTGCCCGAGCGCAATGCAGCCAAATGTCGGTATGGTGGGTCTTGTGTTACGTGGGGAGAAATCAGCGCCTTCAATTTCCAGTGACTGCAGGGCGTGGTGGAGGCCAGCACACCTGCGATGCGGCAAATGCTCTCCCCCAGCACTACTAGTTCGATGTGAACATCTCAACGTCCAGCCGCAGGACCTTCCATCCAATATTGAGATGCCAGGAGTCCATCTCCTCGCGATGAAGCCACAAGCCTGAGTCCCTCTCCCGCGTCAAAAGTTGGTTGAGGGCGCTGGGTGGTCTACGAAAGATAATCCGTCCTTGACACACGCATGAATATATGACGAGAGCTGTCCTGTCCTGTTCACCCGATGGGATTCGACCACATGCTCCTCTTACCGGCTACACGGCCAGAGACCACCCGGTGCCACCTGGCGCCCGCACTCGCTTCCGCCGCTCCCCGGAACTGTGACAGCCCATCAACCCGCCGTTTTGACCCGCGGCTGTGGGTCGTGATCCAGATACGCGTTATGACGTGACACTTCCACAAGGTGGGCTTCATGCTAGCCCCTCTCGGCAACTCCTTGCAAACTACTCCAAAAAATCGATACGATGATGGCTACTTGACAATGTACGCATGTTTCCCCCATGCTGCGATGTTCCCGGGCTAAGTTATAATTCAGTATAAAAACACTGGTCACCTATTGCTAAGCTCTACCATACCCCACTAAACCCCAGCGAACAGCAAGTAGTCTTGTAGTTTTCTACTCAATGATTTTGTGCTGACTCATCCACCCCAGCGACTCATCACAAAGATGTTCTTCAAGCCCGCCACCGCTGTTCTCCTCGCCATGGCCCTTCCTCACATCGCCGTAGCTCGCGTCGGGAGGATCCCCGTCCAATATCAAGTCCCCGATGAATTCTCTTACAAAATTAACGCTTACGTCGGCAAGAGCCAAACGGAGCACTCCCAAGAGTTTTCACACACCTTCCAAGACTGGGCGGACCCCTTTAAGAAGGGTGAAAACAGGTGCCATTGCCACGAGGCATTTGACCGCACGCTCAATGATCATCTTGTGTCGTGGACTGTGCACTTCGTCGGCGGCAAAAAGAGTGACTGGGAATTCGAGTTTTTCAAAGACGCTAAGTGTAAGGGGGAGCGGTTGGGTGAGTGCTTTTAGTGCTTTTGGGTTTGATTTTGGTACTGTTTCGACTGGACTCACGCGAGCCTATCATACTATAGGGCCGGTGGGTAAAGGTTCGCACTCAAATCAGTTGAAGGTGGACGATGCGCCGTCAGCCTTGCATCAATCGAGCTCCCTCAAGGTTTGCTACACCGGTCGCTTCACAACCCACACGGAGACACGCTTCGTGTAAGCGCTCGAAGAGGCCGGCGCGAATCAATTCGGTGTACGATACTCAGGCGAACAGCCGACGAATTAGAGACCATACGACGTGACTGAGGGTGTGAGTTGTATTAGCATCTGAGCTAGCCTACCAGGCGGGTCAGTTGACCAAAGATAAAGGTGAATGGTGAATTCATTACATACGTGGAGGCCACTTTCACTGAGGCGAGGAAAACGAGAGGCGAATTGCATGAAAGGAAGGAGTAGTTCGCCTCGATGGTGCGTACCGGGAGTCGGTGACTGTGATCAGGCCGGCGCCACAGCCCGTCACAATGTACGACCGCGAACTTCTCTTGAATACAAGAAAAGTTACGCGTCAAATCCTTCCACAGCATCGCGCATCATGTCTCATCATCTGATGGTTCACTTGACGAGACATCATGATGATGCTTGTACATGTTATGTACATAGTCCTTCCGACAATCTTTCTTCCATTGTGGACCTGTGCAAGCTGATTGATGTTGTTCAGCGCGGCCAGTGAGTACTCTTTTATAATTGACCTGATTATAATAGACATGACAGGAGTTCTCTTCGGGTCTCTCGGTCTTCACCATCAGAAAATAATCTGTGTCTCACTGCCCAGCCAACATGGCAACAAGTTGTTTACGGAGGAACGGCCGAGCGCTTAGGACATGCCGTCTTGTTATAAGAGCCCGAGGACTCACCAGACCTCTTTCCGTGTAACTATTCACTTGCCCAGACTCAGTGCCAGTGCACTGCCAAATCCCCCTACCGAACGCCATGGCCGTCGTGAGCCCCGCTGGTTTGGGCTCGGCGTTCACGGGTGAGTGCGGAGAAAAACAACCACCTGCGCGCGAGCGTCAGAATTTTACTAAACCAAGTACAGGATGTAACGCAGACAATGCAACGGTGACGAGCATCTGCTGCATGCAGGTTGGGAGCGCCGTTATCACGGCCAATGACACGACGGGATGCCCCCTCAATACCACTCAGCTCGACAACAAACAAACTATGACTGCCTTTATGAAATGCGCCTTTGGGTATCCTGGAACCAACAGCACCACTTGCTCGACCCTCCCAACGCCGAGCTCCGCCGCGTCGACTAAGCAGAGAGGGATGGTAATGGGGATCCTGGTCCTCAGCCTTGTGGTGGAATTAGTCATGGCAACTCACTAATGTCGAAGGGATCCCGTAGGCAAGTATGTGTTGTCTTCCTAAGTGTACGGACTGAAGTTAAGTTAACAGGGAAAGAGCGCGGAGCCCCAGGGCGCAAGGTTCTTACTCGCACGGCTACCTCGCTCTTTGTCCCGGGGCTAGTCACGAATCCCCATCGACAACAGCAGCAGAAAGGTCCATATCTCAAGAAAGACGCGAGAATCGTTGCAACTACTTCGCATGATACATTAGGCGTCGTATGGGGGCAGACTGTCGGTAAGCGTGGTGACGAATCTCCAAAATGGTAGAATTTTTGGACCTTTCGAAGGTGATCAGTGATAGTGTGGGTTCCTCGGTTTGCTAGGTTTACTCCCGGCGCCACAACACAAAGCCATCAAATTTGGGATCCTTGCCCTCTGAAGCATCGCATGCAACCTGTCAAAGTTGGGGCCCTCACGCTACTTGCTGTGACAAAGTAAGTGGCGCCGGACTGAGATGGCAACGCGATCTAGATAAGTGAAGTCTCTCCCTCGTATCACTTTCAAGCAGTGTTGATTGGCATCACAAAGTATGGCAGGCTGTACCATAGGCAGGCCCGGATGGACTACTAAAGATACGCGTACACCCTCGGTACGCGAGCTCAGCAATTCGTTATGACAGTGTTAGTAATGCCTCGATGCGCATGAAACCCTGGAGAGCAGGTTTTACTTTTAGCACATGATATCTGCATGCTGTTGCCGTTACTTGGCCGAGGAGACCACGAGCAACCGCGACCAGGCTCTGAGGCAGCGTGACAGCGGCCCCCGCACGGACAGACTAACTGATGCTAACTACGCTATTTACTCAATCCCTCAAACGCCGAGTTCCGCAGTAGCGACAAAGCTAAACGATAGCGGGCATTCTAATTGTTTTATGCTGGGAAGAGTGACTTGACGTCGAGTGAGCCAAAGAGTAAGTGTCATTATTTGTAGCCTCCCGTAGGTAGACCAAAGATTCGGAGGAAGACAGTCGTTCCTCAGGGACCTCCGATCATTAGTAGGCAAAATCCAGACATTTGGTCATCTCACCCACTCGATATTCACTATTCACCTCCTGTCGGTTGAACTTACTTGCGCTCTCAAGAGTGTCACAATCGGAGTCCACGACCAACCCGAGAGAGTGGTAAATTATGATTACCAGTGGACATTCCATGATTCAGAAGGGAAGGTATCTCCCACAAATTACTGGGCACAATGGCACGACGGGAATCCGCGAGGCAATCGGAAACTTGAGACTAAAGCTACATGGGATTTTTAACCGTTCCATCAACGGCAATTCGAAGTGCACAGATGACTCTAGAGGATATCAGAACGGCATAGCGGGCAGCTTGAGGAATGACTGGTTTTGAACCACTGATAAAGGCGATATCAATGTCTTTGCTCAGCAGGGAAGGCAACTGAGGTCCTAGTACTCACTTTGTACAGACATCCAGCGTGAAAGCGGTTTCTGCACGTTTTACAAGGCTTCTGAGGAAGACTTCCATCCATAACGCTAATGATTCTAAGAATGAACAAAATACCCATGGTTAGCACCTGATCTCCGCGAACCTTGATGTAGAAAGTCTCCTCCGACGAGCAATGGATCGGAGTAGGCTCGTGGAAAAAGAAGACACGGTGAAACTGAAAATGGGGGATACGCACGAATAGCAAATTGCACACTCCACTTGACCTGCGAAGTGTAGTGAGACGTTCTTCGTGAATAGGGTAAGTCCGTCAACGATGCGACCGTTCTGTAAAACGGTTAAGCATCTCGAACACAGATCTTCCGCTGATCTTCTCTCTCTTACCTGCTGCCACACAATCTGTTGCACGCCAAGAACCCATGCCCTCCATCTGTCTTCCGAGACACCGATCATTTTCGTATCACGAACCTCCAATCGATGCAGCGGCCAATCCGCTGGCATCCGCACAGTGAGTTCTAGCACCTGATCGTCAACAGTGTAGGAGGCGGTGACCTCGCCCGCGGAAGGTGAGACTTTGATTGCCAAATTCTCGGTGTTGGTGAGCTCGGAGGATGATTCAGGCTGTCGCACAAGCGACAGCTCCGCTCTGATGATTCCAGGTGAGAAATAGGAGGAAGTATAGTCCACCACGCGCGTGAGGAGCTGCTTATCGGTGCAATCGGATATCCAGGTCCGGATAAGTGCGGGAACGGTCAGCAGGGCGCGATGGTAAAGGTGTGCTGCGAGTAGTCGAAGACTAAGTGCGTCTTCGGAGTCAAAGCCTGAAAGTCGTTAGAACGTGACGCGAGCCAAATGAAAATCGTTTACTATTGAGGTAATATTCGTCTACCGCCCAAACGTCTAATTTGAACGCTTTCTTCCCCCCGCTGTACAAATCGAGGACGTCGAAAACATTTGGAATGAAAGACGTCGCGATAATATCTAGGTTACGCATGTGGTTGAAGTAACTCGATCGCACTTTCAATGACTAGGGTACAATTAATAATGGGCGACCGTCGAAAGACGCAAGGACTCACTGCGTCGGCGAACAAATCAAATGTCACCATCCAAGCAAGCAGATATCCAAATATTTCGGAATGTTGCGCTCCAGGTGGCTCGTCGAACCGCTCGTCTAACCCATCTCCCATGTTCATGGACTGTTGAAGAATGGTAACAAGCTCCATTGGTAGTTCTGCCTGAACTGAGTCCTCAGTGTCGACTGCGGCTTCGATGACATAATGCTCCGTTCTCTTTCTGGCTGCTTCTGAAAGCAGCTGGTAGCTCATCCTGAGGACTACACTGGACTGATCATATAACAGATGGCACATCTGGGACGGAGGGTCAGGCTGAAAAAATGCAAGCACAGAGGATTCCTCACTTGGGGAAGAGTCTGCTCATCCATCAAGGATTTTGGTAGCTCTTGGATGATCGACAGAGCTAACTCGCGGCACAGTGACCGGGGAGATGAAGCTTCGGTATTGCCTGACGCAAAGTTTAGAACATGAAGGCCAGCCTGACGTGCACACCCACGCACCAGTATCCGCAGACACTAAGTTTCTGACCAGAGTCAAGATTGAGAGTCGCCTTTCCTCCCAGCTCGCGCGCAGCGATTTGTTAGTAAGGACGAGGTCGTCTATGAGTAGAACAAGCCGCAGTGACCTGCCCAGAGCTGTCAGGGTCGCGTCCTCGCTGAAGGAGCAGTTCTGAGGGTTTGTACCCATTCAGTTTTGAGGAATATACGGTACCGTTGGTACGTACCTCGAAGTTGTTCTCAAGAATATCATAGATGAAGTCCCAATGAGCGCCAGACACATTCTGGAGAATCGGAGCGAGGTGGAAGAATATCAAAGTCATCATGCTCTCGACCTCCTCATCTATATTCTCATCAGAAGAGATCCACTGTTGGCAGACCTTCATCACATTAACAGCACGCTGCTGCTGCAAGAATACCACCTCGGAGTCTGGATCAGGGGCGGTTGCGGCGAGCCTCCGCAGACAGAGAAGTCCGTCTGTATTTGCTTTCCGAGCAGGTATACCCAGCATGTCGGAGGCGAGTTCATTTCTGTATCGATCAAGGCGAGAGGGCTCCGGAGCAAATTCGGTGATCGACCACACAATCGCTATAGACGTTTGGGGTGCTGCAGAGCATGGGACTCGTCAAAGGTGTGAGCGGCAGAACGGAGTGTACATACCTGACTTCTCAAGTTTGCGTGCCAAGAGTATCCACTGCTCGGAATCGGCTTTGGTTGCATTGGCAAAGAGATGTTGCAGGATCGCTCGCAGAGCAAGTGAATCTCTCACTGTGTCCTCGTTCTTCGCGTGGTCAATAAGATCGACCAGCAAATTTGACAGACCATCCACATTGGTTCTCGGGCCACCAGCCAGGCAAGCACTGACGACTTTCGGGTGCAAGCCGTCATCTATCAAAGACGACGATAGAAGGTACGTCGTCAGTTGTTGTGTCTTGGACAGGATATTCCGAAGCTCATATACTGGAGTGTCTCCGTCCAGCAGACCACTCCGAGAAGCAGGGACCTCTAGAAAATCCTGTATGTACCGCGAAAGCACCAGGACATGACGAAGGGCCCATACATTGTCTTTGGCGAGCTGACGGTCTTCGGAAAGGCATTGCAAAAGAGCGGAGACCACACGAACGTATGGTGAATATCCCCTTGAGTCACAGGACAATCCTGAGACATGACCATCTTCGAATTCTGTACTTGGGGGGATGCAAGGATCCAGCAAGGCCAGGCTCGGACTAGCTGGTTCAGAAGGGAGATCATCCAGCATGGCATCAAGCTCCTCCTGCGACGGGAGGATGTCGTGAAGAATAGATATCTTCATCCCAGAGGGCTTCTGACCGACGAGTGACAATATATGTTCGGGGCTATGACGCGGATCAGCATCCCATTTTAAAGAAGACGAAGGGCCTCTATCTTACGTTGGGTATGCGGTGCAGTCCGAAAGGAGGCCGCGAAGCTTATCCTTGATAACAATGGTGACCACACTCAGCAAGTCTGGCGTTGCCTGTTCCGACCAAGTCTTCCACACACCCTGGGCGTTGGTTGTTGTGCTGGTGTCTTGAGTATGGCAGATGGGAAACAGATAGGCCACGAGGAAGACGCTCGGAAGGAGTGACGCAGTAGCATCCGGAGAAAACGCCAGCTGGGACTGACTCTGGACGATGGTGTGAATCAAGCTTATGGAGACTGCAAAGTCGATAATCGACGAGTTCGGGTTGTATAGTGCTTCCTCCACCTTCGAGGTGAAATAAGAGACCAAAGTCTCCGATATTATGTCCAGCCCATTAGTCGATAAGAAGTATTCTGTTGGGAAAGAATGGGTCCCCAAACGGTAGACATATGCTGTTTGCTCACCCGGTGTCTGAATTAGCTGACGTACCAATGCGATCGTTGGTGGTTGTGCGGGTCCGCTGATAACCTCGACAAAGAGGTGCTCTATTGGTCCATCGAGTGCATCGCTCTCAGGCTTTAGGATAGATGACAAAACACCATTCCGCGCGGCGTCTAAAAGTGGCGGTAGAGACGAGTGTATTGACTTCGCGTCGTCTGCGATGGCGGAGAGGAGAGAGTGCCACAGTTCTTTACAGCGTTGTTGGTCTCCACGATAGGACAGGTAGGCGAGTATCAATTTGGGTGACGCTTCCAGTAATCGAATCGAGTGTCGAATCACCATGTCATCCGTTCGCTGTGACGCACTCGTTAGCCGCATCGCTGTGACCCAGACGGGGGATCATACCAAGGCAAACTCGTTATGCTGAAATAGGGCTGACCCGAAGGTATCAATAAGCGTGACCAATGCACCAATGTGTTTCGCCAACTCCGCTTTCTCGCAGGCTTCGTTACCCAGTGATTCCTCGCATTGAGCGATGTTTATCTGCACGACCTCCGCTATGAGCGCATGCGTAGCTTGAGACGGTGTAGTCCCTTCGTCGAAGGAGTCGACAAAGACCTTCATTACTGACGACGCGAGTGATGGTGAAGGGTGGGATTGGATTTTGATACCTGCGGCTAGGGCGTTCCAAGCTGACAAAAACAAGTCTACGCGGTATTAGGAAAGGTCGATCTCGGCATAACAGAACTGCAGAACATACCACCACCCATGCGATCTAGTATCACCAGCGTCTTTCCCATTAGTTTGCCAGCATCAGCGTCGTCGACTCGCAATTTACGCGAAACGAGCTCATCCCACAGCCTCGTAAACTGCTCCTTTACAAGCTTTTGGATCTCTTGGCCAGTATCGGGAGCATTACCAGACTCGGAGGAAAGCAAAGCAGCGTGATCCTGGGAGCCGTTAGAAATGCGGCGAATGAGAAACACCATGCATTCGAGGAGGGCGGAGAGGAATGCTGTCGAAGGTATCTTGCGCTCGATGGAGCTGAGGGCACGCCCGTCAATGGCGGCCCAGAAAGAAGTGAAGAAATCTGTAAGAGGTGACTGCGATGAATTTGAGATGATCTTCCGGAATCAGTTAGTAAAAGCGATTATCTACAGCGACGAAGGGCGCACAGAGGATGGGATGGTTGACAGGATGATGACAACCATTGGATATCCCTCCACAGGAGATCCTGCACAGCCAAGCTCGAGAAATTGGAGAAACTCTCGGTATGCCTGTGATTGGCCTTCACTCGATGGGCCGCGTGGAAATGTGGACTCTTCTTTCCCTTGGACCTCGCCATCTTCTCCGTCAGAGTCACTTTCGTCATCGTCTTGTTTGTTGGGGTCGTAAGCGGCATCAAGAACCCATGCACTTGGAAACTCTGGATATCGCGTTGAGATGAGAACGTGACCGCAGATATCAAGGCACTCCACCTTTCAGAAAAATGAGCAAGGGCTGGGACATCGTACCCCTGACTGCCGCATCGGTCTCGATCCAGGCGGATCGGAGCACTACTGTGCTAAGAATGGGAAGCATAGGGCTCAAGTTGCCTGACAGGATGGATATTAGACGAGATTGACAAATGAAAGTAGTAAAATTCACCTTTCCACCGTTGCAATAAGGAAGACAAGAGATTCCATGCCGATTGACGCACCTGAGGTTGCCCAAAGCCAAAGCTCTCCATCTGGACAAATGCACAGCTCTCAGCGGGATGCAGGGAGGTCCATAGTGCGAGGTTGCACAGGAAATCTTTCAGGCCATCTAGCGTGTTCATTCCCAGAGCGAGGCGCGCGTCTATAAAGACAACTTAAGCCTCGCGGACCTTGTAGTCGAGTACAGGCGAGGAGCTGCGTACCAAGGATCCACCTGAGAGCCCCAAACGCTGCCACGCGAAGCCGGGCATTCCTGTCAGGTTCGCTTTCTTCTTCGCTCTCAGATTTAGACCGACTACTCTCTTGGAGTTCCTCCTTAGATGGCGGAGGGACATACCGGCCACCTACTTTCTTGGCAGTGGGGGGTGGCGCGACCACAGGACTCGGATTGAGATACATGTATACGCCACTAGGGTCAAGTAGGGTTCTCTGGATGAAGGACAAGACGACGGTTATAACGGATGCATCAACAACTAGCTTGCCAGTTTTCAGTCCTGGAGCCAGAGAAACGATATCCGCCCACGATTTTGACCCGATTGACGACACTTGGCGATCCAAGTCGTAGGACAGCATACACCAAGTACTTAGCAGGGTTTCAACTTGGTCGGTGGTCGCGGATTCTTGCACGAAGAATATCACCGCGTCACGCACGGCCGGTATTCGAAGGAGAGAAACGTGAAAACCAGCCGCTAAAACGCGGATCCTTCTTGCAGGGTGAGTGAACAAAACAGGAGCGCGGTGAAGCTGAATACATGTTGGGGAGCACAATTTGAATCAAAATTCATTCGACGTACCCATACGGGAAGCATCGCGACCAAAACTTCAGACAAAAGACTGTCGCCACCCTGTTTCGTGGATTCGTCGACCCATTTGGACTGTAGTTCCTCTAGTGCTTTAGCTTTGGTCACTGGATCTTTCTTACCGAGTGACCGAAGGACGATAACCAACTCTGGCGGCAGGTGATGGACCAGTCCCGTCGTGTCCAAGGGATCAGGCTGGATCGGCGCGGGTTTCACTGGGAGAATGTAGACCTTCTTCTTCGGCTCTTTATTTTGACCCTTGTTCTTTCCCTTTGGTTTCTTTTCCTTAGGAATAATTTCCGGAGGCGGATTACCTGCTCCCGCCTTGCGCGCATTCTTCTTCCGCGTCCCCGAGGTCGCAGATGACTTTTGGCCCTTTGCCATGACAGGAGCTCGCTGAATATAAGGACCCCCGGAGAATATGAGGGATGGGAAAAACCAACTCTTCAAAGTGGTTCCCGAGGTGGTGCTCTGGCTCGTGGTCGAGCGACGTCTAGTGGTGAAGTGATGAGTCGGTACCCTCTACCGCAACCGTGATCGAGCGGTGTCAGATCACAAAATCGGTGAGTCAGCATCTGTGACGTCTTCCACGAGGTTTATTGAGGTTTATTCAGCATATTTTAAACTGAGTGCACTCAAGGTCCCTGATTCTGCTTCCGGGGTCCAACTTCCTGTTTAAGTAGCTACGATTTTTTTGAAGTGCGCCGAGGAATCGGCTCTCGCTCAAACGACAGCAAGTCCAATCGTCAACGAGAGCACCTCTCTTGAGGTTTGTTCTGAACATGGCCTCTGCTCTGTTCGCTAGAGCGTCGAAAGTTTCATGTAGTAGAGCCCATGTTCGGGCCCGGACATTGACCTTGCAAAGACATGGGTTTATTACCTTGTCGTTAAAACACGTCGGGAAACATCCTGGTGAGCTCTTGTTTACCATCAACGGCGTGTTGTCTCCTTATCTCATTTGACGTAGCTCACGCTCCTTGTCCTTTGGTGAACGTGCGGCGACAAGAATCTACTGCTGCTGCACGTGCAATCCCGCCTAGACTTGACCCCGGTCTCCCTGCTGCACCAATGGACATGCAGGATGCAGACGTGACCAGTCTTCCTTCTTTCTCGTCTTTGAAAGACACCGTCGCGTATCCCACTCTAAAAGCCCTCACCGAGAAACCGTATCAGTTAAAGCACATGACCTCTGTCCAGGCCGAGGTTCTTCGACTGCTCCCCGAACTTGCAGAACCTTACGACTCCGAAGCTGCGTCGGACGCGCGGCGGTCGGCGCGTGACATTCTAGTGAAAGCTAAGACGGGTACTGGTAAGACCTTTGCATTCTTGATTCCTGCAATCGAAGCCCGGTTGAATGCGATCGACGCATGGGCAAAGCAGGCTGTTAAGAATGCGGGGCTGGCCGCTGACAAGCAACTCGAGGCGCGAGCGAGGCGTCAGTTTACTCGCGAACATGCTGGAACTCTCATCATTAGTCCGACTCGTGAATTGGCAACTCAAATTGCCAACACCGCACTCCAGCTTACGCACCACCACAAGGACTTTGAGGTCAGGCTGTTCTATGGAGGCGGAAGTAGGAAACTGCAGATGCGAGATTGGATGAAAGGGCGGCGAGACATTGTGGTCGCTACGCCTGGCCGTCTTCGCGATCTCCTGCAGTCCGAACCTGAGGTGGCCCACGGTTTATCAAAGTGTAAAATGGTATGTCACGTACATTGCTGAATCACTCATCTCGTTAACTCCCGGTCACACGCAGCTCGTTCTGGATGAGGCCGATACATTATTGGACATGGGATTCCGCGACGACATCGACGCGATTATGTCCTACTTGCCCCCGACTCCTGAGCGGCAGACATTCCTTTTCTCAGCCACCGTCTCCACTCAGATCCGTCAGGTCGCTCGTTCGGTACTGGATAAAAACCACACGTTCATCGACGTTGTACCAAAGGACGAGTCTCCTGTTCATGCTCATGTTCCCCAATACCACACTGTCCTCCCCAAAGCAGCTGATCAGATCCCCCACATTCTTCGTCTGCTTGCGCACGATCAACTCACCAACCCCGGCAAGTCCAAGTCTATGGTATTCTTACCCACCGCCAGAATGACACAGCTATTTGCTACTCTCCTCAGAGAGCTGTCCAAGACCGTTCTACCCGCCGTAAGGAACACCAGAGTGTACGAGATCCACGCCAAGCGCACCCAGGAGTCGCGTTCAGCTACTTCGGAAGCTTTCCGCAACGATAAATCTGGCGCTGCTATCCTCGTCAGCTCGGACGTCTCAGCTCGTGGTGTCGACTATCCTGGAGTGACGCGTGTCATTCAAGTCGGTATACCCGCCGGCACGGAGCAGTATATCCATCGTATCGGCAGAACTGGGCGTGGGGGCGCTACAGAGGGCCGCGGCGATCTCGTCCTCCTTCCCTGGGAAATCGGTTTCTTGAGCTGGCAACTGAACGAAGTACCACTCAGGCCTCTCACTATCACCGAGCTGAAGTCACAGATCACCGACCTTTGTGCAAAATACGACGAGGATCCCTCCAAATTCTTCCCTAAAGCGCTCCCCAAGTACGACGCGAAAGGTCGACCGCTCAGGGATGGCCCTAGACCTTTTGTCTCACCCATAGCCCCTCGTATGGAGACCATCGACGAGAGTATCTCTGAGTTACTCGACAATGTCGACGAGGAAGCGATCAAGGAAACATTCGCTTCGTTGCTGGGTTACTACCTCGCGAAGAGCCCGGAGCTCCGCGTCCAGAGGGGAATCATCCTCGAAGGACTTAAAGACTGGTCCATGGAGACCTGTGGGCTGCCCACGCCCCCCTTCGTTTCCAATGCATTCTTGGAAAAGATGGGAGTCTCTGATGGAAGGACAAAGCATTTTGGCAAACCGATGCGAAACAAAGACGACTACCGGAACCCAGGGCCGCATTGGGCAGGCAGAGGTCAGGTGAAAGCAAGGGACCGTGCACAGTCTACCCCTCGCTGGGCCACTGTCGATGACGGTGACCTTCACGAGAACGATCCTGTTGGTGATCCCGAGGAGTACAGGGGTTCTCGCTACGGGAATAGCACTTATAGGGCCGGTGGTAGTCGCGACGGTCGTGCACCCTCGAGACAGAGCAGGGACAGTAGATTTTCTAGGGATGACGACTCCGGTTATCGCAACAAGAGGAGTTATGAAGGGGACGATCGTAGTGGTGATCGCAGCTTCCGCGGGGAGGAGCGCTATGGGAAGGGAAACGGCTACAATCGCAGCAATAGGGCCGAACGTGGGACAGGATATGGAATGCGCGGATAGGTGCAGGTAATTTGCGGACTGTACAGTATACTCAACTCACCTCACTAAATAGTTTCACTCGCTATCGTACGCTAACAGCACACCAGTCATACAATCTTAATCATTAGATACATGCGCCTTGCGTATCCTCGGATCCTTGTTTATTATGAGGTTCGCCGGAATCCATTCTAAATATTGATGGTGTCCGTGCTTGCACAAGATCAGAACGATTCTGTCAGGTTTCCTGTCCCATTCGCGAGCGGATGCTCCTGGCTGCTCTGTCTCAGCGTCTCCTCGCTCACCATCGATTTCTCAGGGTGCGGCGGGCGGAATGACCGTGCTTGTTCATCTAGCTGTTCCTCGAGAACGGAAAGGCCGCACGACGCCGCGATGAAGCCGAGGAAAGGCGGGGAGGGGTTCAAAGGTCGAGAGCAAAGCTCCGGGTGCGCTTGCAGTCCTATGAAGAACGGATGATCTAAGTCCAAGTAAGAAATCAGCAAATGATGGTGGCGTGAACTGCTCGCTCCTACCCTTGAGCTCTAAAATTTGCATCCGCTCGCCCTTCTCGTCCTTGCCTACGAAGGACAGACCGCTTTCTTGGAGCCTTGGAACTTGCGCTGGGTTGACTTCATACCGGTGGCGATGTCTCTCCCACATTTTGCTCGCGCCGCCATAGAGTTTGCGTGCTTTCGACCAGCTTTCTGACTCCGGGTCGAAGACGGTGGGGCGCAGACCAAGACGCATTGTCCCTCCCATGTGTGTCCGCGAGATCTCGGGCATGAAGACAACAAAGGGATTGGGGGTGTCGGCTACAAACTCGGTCGACTGGGCATCTAGGGAAAGCCATGAAAACCAGGTTCAACACAACTATATCAACATTCGCTCACCTGGGAGATTGAGCACACTCCTTGCCCACTCGAGGACGGCCATCTGAAAACCTAAACAGATGCCGAGGAAAGGGACCTTTTGCTCTCTAGCCCATTTGATAGCCAGGATCATTCCTTCCGTTCCTCGCTGTCCAAAGCCTCCCGGAACGAGGATACCCCTTTATCTATAAATTAGTACTCGGCGAATAGGAGTTGTCGATTACACGCACCCGGCTCCAACCAATGCCCTCCAAGCATCATGGTACTTGGCAGGATTTGTTTCCTGCGTCTCGGGCTCCAGATGAGAAGACTCAACCCACTGGATACCGTAAGCATTTTGAGGGTTGGGGTACGGTTTTGGTCACATACACTAATAACCAGCTTCCGGCGCACGCGGAAAGCAGAGTGTTCGAGAGCTTTTGTGACAGACATGTAGGCGTCCTTAAGGTCGGTATACTTCCCAACAAGGACTATTTTAACTTCATCGAAGAGCCGCTCCTGTCTGCACGGGATATGTGAGTCAGGTCGCTGATGCTATTACTAATGCTTACCCTTTCGTCATTCCCCGCCATCTAGCTTCAAGGGACTGACCCTTGGCAACCATCCCGAGCGTAATGTTCAAGCTGGCCAAGTTCAGTCGCTTACGAAGGAACTCGACGATTCCTTGGGATTGGAGAAGCAGAGGGACATGATACACTGAGGAGACGTCATGCACGCCAAATACCTGCTCCGTCGAAACATGACAGAACATGGAAATCTTCGCCTTTGTGGCAGGCTCAAGAGGCTGTGGGAGCAACAAGCGACATGCGATCTGAACAGGAGTGAGCAAATCACAGCGCCTAGAGTCAGTCAGACCTAAGGCATACCAGGTCAGGAAGAAGACCTAGTCCACGAAGAGCGTGGACGGTTGTTTGCGTTGGCTTCGTCTTCTGCTCGCCGTGCATATCCGGCACGAGGGAGACATGGATCAAGGCAAAGTTTTCATGGCCGACACGGAATTGGAACTGCCGCATTGCTTCAACGAACGGAGCTGACTCGATATCTCCAACGGTTCCTCCGAGCTACTTCAGGATGAGCAACGACCCTAGTGATATTTTCATCGAGTCATAACTAGCCTCAACAATGCAAACGTCCGGCTCGTCATCAGTGTCATCCACAGGTATTTTGGACACGCGTTCGATCCAATCTTGGATGGCATTCGTGATATGTGGCACAATCTTCGATGAGCGTAGTCAATATTTCGTCATCCGAGCTATGATTGGACAACGAAATCCATGGCACATCACAAAAAGAGCTTACCTGTACCGTGCGCCCTAGATATTCCCCTCGGCGCTGAATGGCCCGCGTTTAGGACGGATAAAAAGTTAGGGGATCGAAGGACACACCTCCTTCTCGATAACCTCGCGATATATCTTACCAGTCGTAATATTGTTATCCTTGGACAGAGTAACGTCCAGATATCGCTCGTAGTTTCCAAGATCTAGATCCACCTCGCCTCCATCATTCAAGACATATACCTCACCTAGACCGCATCGCTAAGTCATCCGTGAGCTACCCATCGCTCATTTCTTACCATGTTCAGTGGGTCGCATAGTTCCAGCATCTATATTCATATAAGGATCTATCTTGATGGCAGTGACCTTTAGGCCAGCCGTTTTTAAGAGCAAACCAGTCGAGGAGGCTACGAATGACAAGATCGCATGAACAACAGCGTTTAGGCCGTAGAAACGCTACTTCGCACCAATAACGCCCTTCCCGATACCGCTAACGACACCTCCAGAAACGAGGATGTACTTGGTCATGACTGCGGAATTTCAAGCAGTTGGCAAGCAGAAGAAAGGCTCGCAAAATTTTGGAGTCACGACGCGTCCAAATCTTGAGGCGCGATCAGATAAACAAGTGTAAATTTACTGCATCGCCACCCTTTATCTACACTCTCATGACCTCGATCTGGCTATCATAGGTATACCCAAGATACCCTGACGCGGAGACCCTGATCTTAAAGCTCCTTTTAACGTAAGTTCGGATCATACAGTAAGCATCGTGCTCTCACTATGGCAGGACGAAGAACGTGCGCAGATAAAAGATACCTCGAGATAACGTCCAAAGATAATCGTGACAACGCATGGCTTCGAACTGAAGGCTGAATATCCTAGACTCAGGGCGGACTACTTTCCATGCTCTTGTTATGAGAGCGGCAAGTTTCGGGAATACCTGCAGGAGGTGCAACGCCAACACAAAACTGTCCGGTTGGTCGACCATGACGTGACGAAAATGCGCAGGTTTGACTCGGCCTTGTTATCATTCGAGAGCAGGGCACAATACTAACTCAATGGACTGTGTGTGGGCTCCAGGCCACAACGTATAGTGTCGTGGCGGTCACCAGCGTTGTTGGGTTCTGCAGGGTCCTTAGCCACCTAACTGAGCTTCGGCTGGTTTTTATTATGGTTCCACTGCAGTTCAGGTAGGGGTTAAGAATGTGTGCACATGGGAGATACGATGACAACACCCTAAATTGAAGCACAAAGCTCAGCACTCATGAGAAACCTGCCAGGTCAACCTGCGCGGGCATCTGCACTCCAAGGATAGCCGCTATCAGGTTCTGCGCCGCACGAGTGGCCATGTCCCTCCGCGTCTCAAGCGTGGCACTTGCAATATGGGGCACAATAACGCACCTGATGTGGTTATTTAGCGACAGGTCATTATATTCCGAGATAGCTCACCTCGGTTCTTTGACAAGAGGGTGATCGATGGGGACGTGTGGTTCTCCCTCAACGACATCCAAGCCAGCACCCCAGATCCACCCTTCTTTGAGAGCTTTTGCGAGGGCGTCGGAGTCGACAAGTGTACCGCGGCTTGCGTTAACAATAATACTCGTCTTCTTCATTTTCTTCAAGAGGGCTTCATTCACCAGATGATACGTATCGGCCCCCCCTGGAGCGAGAACGAACAAAACGTCGCTCTCCCTCGCAACCTCGTCCACGGACGCCTTCTCGACAGCTTGCAGGTTATATTTCCGAGATAGCTCCGCGTCTCTCGCATGGTTGGGCGGAGAGGACGGGTTAGAGGAATACAGACAATGGGTGATACCAAACGGCACGAGACGTGCAAGAGTTGCTTGAGCAATACGCCCGAATCCTAGAAAACCGATCTTTCTCGTGGGAGAAGCAGCTGTAGTGCTCAACTGAGGACCGCAGAAACCAAAAGGTGCCCAGGAGTAGTTTTGCCACTTCAAGACGAAGCGGTAAGCTAGCGCAGCCAGAGTGAGTGAGCAAGTGACTTGCATGTCCGTTTTGCACGACTGAGGTTCCTATGCCTCCGTTCCGTCCCGCCATCAATGCCAGCATGACAGATAGATCGGCGACTGGAAACACAGTTTAGTTCGGCGGATTACAGTTGGTAAGAGTCCCTTACCTGCGTCCGTAAGAACGTCTGGGGTATACCCGACTTTCAGCCCGCGTTGTGCAGCAGCCTTAAGATCGACGTGTTCTGTACGAGTAGGGCATAAGAATTTCAATCAGGCACCGCTTACAGCTCCAACTTACCGTATCCAACAGACATGGTAGACACTACTCTTAATGAGGGACCCGCTACACACGTCCACCAGGTCATCAGGTTGGTACCAAGACTTGATGCTGTAGAACATACCTTTGTCCAGTAGCTCGGGGTTAACCTGTCGATGATGGCAATTCAGTTCGCGACCTCTAAGTAAACGGCCCCGCGTACTTTATCTGTAAGCATGACGATGACGCCAGCGGCTCCTTGGATATTCTCGAGCAACCATGCTCGATCACAAGCGCGATCTTCCGGCCATACGACAAGCTAAATCACACGATTGCAGATTAATTAGCAACCATGATCGAGGTATACAAATCATGAACGCACATCCAACTCTGAACGCTCCTCCAGAAGAGGCATGACATCTGGCCCCAGATTTCGGCATACCACCACCTTGTAACGGTTGTTCCTGATGTGAGAAGCGACTGAGGTCAGACGCTGAACTTGCGTTGAGAGAGATGTAGACGACCCAGAGGATGACATGCTGCCTTCAGTTAACTTGCCTTGCAAATGCGGGGATGTTTGTGAGGATTAATCAATAGTCACCTGTTACCAATGTTAGCATCTTATGGTGCGAACGGAATGAGGAACAGAAGGTAAGCGGCCGGACCGGCGTCGGCTCGGGCACCCGTCGCATTCGACCCACGGAATGGACTACCGCCCAGTTGCCGCCCAGCGCTAAGACTTAAATTTGAAGAGGTGCTATTGTGCCCAGCCATCAAGGACATTAGTCTGCTACAACATTCTCGTCCATGTTTACATCCGCGTCCTGCTGATCTTCAGTCTGCTCAACACCGACGCTCCCGGCGGGCCTCCAGACATTGCCAACAGTGGCCTTCCAAAGTCGCACACGCCCATCGTTCCCGGCGGAAGACAGCACAGTCCTGCGAATGGCCGAGGATCAGTAAACATGGTACAAAGTAAGAAACGTGAACCAACCCGGTGATGTTCCATTCAACTCTCCCCACCGCAGACCTGAACATGGATAGTGAGGTGCTGGCACCATGAGAGCATCGAAGGACACACTTATGATGGTCAAAATCAGCCACCACGCTCCCTGTCCACTTGGGATCACCTCCCTCTCCATCATCCACATCACCATCTTCAGACGGTTTAACTCGCCATATCCTCACATGGCCATCGCGGCTGCCTGTGGCTATGAGATGGTATGAACGTCCGCAAGACGGTGCCCATGCGACGGACGTAACAGCATATGGGGTCGGTACGTCAGCGTCTGCAGCAGTTGTGGTTTCCGACGATACCGCGTGTGAAGCGGGCGAGGCGTCCAATGTCAAGGCAAGTAGCGTTGCTGGGCGACGGGACGGCGAGATTTGGATAATCTGGCAGGAAAACACTAAGAAGGACAACAATGAAACGCGCTTAGAACTGACTTTGATGACGCCAGATATACCACAGCCTGTGGCAATGAGCTCGCCCCAATAGCGATCTTTGCACCAGGATATACACCATCCTCCATCTGCTTCTCGATTGCCCATCCCAGGCCGGCTTTGTCCAAACGGCGCTTGGGACTGTTGTAAGGCCTGTGCGACCAGCGATGCGGAAGCGCTATCGAGAGCTGCGCTTGTTTGCGTTGGGGTGGCAAATGCCACAGAGTGAGATGACTGTGAGGACGAGGAGGGAAGTGCAAGCACGTCCACTTCTTCCGATAGCTGCCAATTTGACAGAGAAGATTGCTCCAGGCATTCGTATATACGAAGTTGATTGTCGGATGAGATGGTGGCCTAGCAACGCGTGTTAGGGAGAAGAGAATGAGAACGCGTTCCCTTAGCTAGCTCGAGCGGAAACGTACCAGTTTTAAGCCGAAATGGTGAGGTGCAAATTCAACTGCACGAACCGTGCCTCGAGCTTCAACTAGTACGGCTCTCTCCATCCACCTAGAAGATGATGGGGTCGGCTGTTGTTGAGATGCACCATTTGGTTGCGATTCCCCTTGTGCACCATAGGAAGTCTGCTCCCAAACTTTGACAGTGCGGTCGAAAGAGGAAGATGCCAAGATCGTCCCAAATTCTGGATGTGCCCAGCTGAGCTTCGATACTGCAGCATCATGAGCCTACGGGGTATACAATTTAGAGTAGGTCGCAGGCCAGCCCATCGCAAAGTGCCTTACCTTCCAGTCATCCTCTACGCTCCAGTTCCCATTGCTTTCGTCAAGTTGCCATACTTTGATTCTATCAGGCAGGTTGTTACGACACCGGAGAGGGCACTTCTCATGGGTTCGTACCTCTGGTCGAGACTACAGGTTGCAAGGCGAAGGCCATAGAAGTCGTAGGACACGTCAGTGACCAGATCGTTATGCGCACTTTGTATTAGACCTGTCTGAATCATCCCGGCGAGTAAAATACGCGCTGCACTTTAAAGTTTGATCTCTCCGAAAGCGACTGAAGCTGGTCAACACAACCAAGTACTGGCAGAAGAGGTAAGTTCCTTCCCTCCAGAAAAGGAAGGCGGAGGCTTTCGAATTCAACAACCGTAAACAGTGCGAACCACCCAGCTGGTACCAACTTGAACCTTGGGGTTCGAGCTTTGCCACAACCCAGGAGCTCACTACACGTTGATGCTTCTATTACTTGTCGTCACCATCACTCTCCATTACGCGAGGTCGAGTACGGCCTATGATCTGACGCCATTCTATCGGCGTCTGAACTCCATCAGTGCGGCTCGCTGCTACGTAGACTTCAAGTACTGTTTAGCCAGCTCGAATCATCCCCTATTCGGTCCGCAAAACAAAACTGGTTCTAACCGTCTTGAGACTTCTTGCTATAAGTAGTTGCATCTACGCTCCTCAAACTTGCGTCGTCTTCGAAGCATTGCCGATGTTACCCCGGATGCATGTGACCGTCCCCACCCTCCGCAACTTATTTAAATGAGAGTTCTACCCCAAACAAACGCCTTCATCCTATCTAAGTGCCCACACGTATCAAGTCGTTACCATGGCCAAATTACCAAAGGACTTTACCTGGGGGTTCGCTACAGGTAAGACTGCGATGACATCATGGCTAATAAGCTGACTCAAATCAACCCTGCGAAATACAGCCAGCTATCAGATCGAAGGCGCTTTCAACGAAGGAGGCCGCGCTGACTCTATCTGGGACACTTTCACCCGCTTGCCCGGAAAGATAGCTGATGGGTCATCAGGAGCAGTGGCAACTGATTCTTACCACAGATGGGAGGAGGATATCGCGTTGCTAAAGCAATACAAGGTTAAGGCTTACCGTTTCTCGCTGTCGTGGTCTCGTATCATCCCTATTGGTGGGAGGGGCGATCCGATCAACCACGAAGGTGTAGCCTTCTACAGGAAATTCAGCGAGAAACTCCTGGAGAATGGAATCACGCCGTACATGGCAAGTATCCTCGACAGACTGCATACTTTTGAACTCGTAATAAATACCCATGATGCAGACTTTGTATCACTGGGACCTTCCCCAGGGACTGCATGATCGCTATGGAGGCTGGCTGAACAAGGAGGAAATCGTCAAGGACTACGTTAACTATGCCAAAGTACGTCGGACTGGGTCAATTACTGATACAATTGATCATATTCCGATAATGTCACTGCCCCCAGGTTTGTTACGAAGCATTCGGGGACATTGTTAAGCACTGGTTTGAGATGCCCGTCCTCCTGTCTGTCTGACTTCTGACGGGTCTTCCAGGATCACCCATAACGAGCCTTGGTGCATTTCCGTGCTTGGATATGGCAAAGGGGTATTTGCGCCTGGCCACACAAGCGATCGCAAGCGCTTCCCGGTTGGCGACACCTCGACCGAGCCCTACATGTGAGTTTCACGCCGCCCTGGACAAACTATACTAATTTTGCGGAACCCTTTCTGGAACAGCGTCGCTCATAGTCTTCTTATCGCTCATGCATACGCCGTCAAGCTATACCGCGAGGAATATCAGCCCACGCAGGGAGGCACCATCGGCATCACTCTTGATAGTAGCTGGTTCGAGCCCTACACTAACACTCAAGAAGGTGCGCGATTGAAGAGCTTTCCGAATCAAAGCCACACTCAGTTGGTCAATAGACATCGACGTCGCACAACGTGCATTTGACGTCAGATTGGGTACGTTTGCACGGACTTCTCATGTTATCCCCTGTGAACGCCAGCGTACAATCAGGCTGGTTCGCTCATCCCATATATCTGGGATACTACCCCGAGGCACTGAAGAAACTAGTCGGCAATCGTCTCCCTGAATTCACCCCTGAGGAGATCGCTGTTGTCAAAGGGTCATCCGACTTCTTCGGCCTCAATCATTACACCACTCATCTTGTTCGTGAGTAACTCTAATATGCATTTCTGCTTGGTTGTTCAGGACTTGGTATCCAGGGGAAGGAGGAGACGACGAGTTCAATGGTTTTGCGAAGCAAACGCACAAGAGGGCCGATGGAACTGATCTGGGCACTCAAGGTAAGACGCTCTTACAGTCGTTGACTGGCGCGTTCGCCTGATCACTTCAAAGCCGACGTAAACTGGCTGCAGACTTGTGAGCACTAAGTGTACTCTGCATACCTTCCCCTTCACACTCTTCATCTTGATGCATAGATGGTCCCGGGTTCCGCAAGGTAAGGCATGAGTCAAGCCACACCAGGTGAAATGTTGAACCATTCCCATCTCGCATAGTTGCTGGGCTATATCTATAAGGTCAGTAGCTATCCCCCCGCCCATGCCGCTGGTTACTAATATCACGATGGCGACAGAAATACGGGAAGCCGATTATGTATGCACCCAGTGCCCCGTTCAAGTTTGCAATCACTGAGCCCCTTTTGCAGCATCACAGAGAGCGGATTCGCTGTCAAGAATGAGAACAGCTTAACACCCGAGCAATCCGTGAACGACAGGGACAGACAGGAATACTACGAGGATTACACGAAGGCTCTCCTGGAGGCTGTCACAGAAGATGGCGTGGATGTCAAAGGCTACTTTGCATGGAGTAAGCGGTTCGCCATTGTTAAGATTCTAGGCCATTCTGATCCAGTCTCGGCAGGTTTACTGGATAACTTCGAATGGTGTGTGCAACGAGGTCACAATCCTGAGATTTGGCTAACTTTAAGATAGGGCTGAGGGATACAAGATTCGCTTCGGTGTCACTCACGTGGATTATCAAACACAGAAGCGTACCCCGAAGAACTCAGCGAAGTTCCTGACGAAGGTGAGTTATCATTCGTGAGAGCGCCTATATGGTTCTGAATGATGTGCCTAGTGGTTCACTGAGCACGTCTGAGGCTTCTCGTGTGGTGAATCTACTCTTGTACTATTAAAGCATCCATTCAAGGACTTGTTGTATAAATGCAACGCACTCTGTGATGTTCGTGACTGGCAGCGCCCGAAACAACTTTAGGACTACCGCACTCAACAGTCTCCCACCAGCATTGTCAACTAGACTTGTCGGCGTGGTCCATGGTATAAAATTAAAAGATGGTAGAAGCTTAAGTTTCAAGCTAATCTCATTCTCTTATATCCTATCAAGTTCCTTGCCCTCTGGGGTTTCGGTGCTTTCTTCGTCCTAATTGTTACTCTGCAGTGCTTTAGCTTCGTGACTTGGTGCCGAAACGCAAAGCATCAAGTCCTTGCTGGCCACGCTGCCATGGAGAGTTCTGGCTTGTTTCCCAAGGGCTTTCCCCATCAGACTGCATATTTTCAAGAAAGTTTCCGTGTTGTGGTTTCCCCGAGTCAGGAGATGCTCTACATAAATATATGCCAGGTATTAATGTCCTTGAGCTAATATTGAATCCTTCCTCGCATCACACTCAGGCGGACGTCATGTTGACGGAGCCGACAACCAACATGTTGGTGTTGGGAGACATGGCCATGGAGACAAGCAACTGGTCGGTCCAGACTGTGCCGTTGAGGTAAGGCGTCTCGGAGAGGATGTAGTCGGTCGCGAAACTACCAGCTGCCCAGCCGAGGTAGCCGAGGATGACTGCGGGCGTAAAGAATCAGAACGGGAGTGAAGATAGACAGACCGACAAGAATAATTCACCATCGGAGTTGGCAGCCTGGTAACCGATCTGCTGGGAGAGGTAGCCAACACAAGAGTCAACGTCGCCTCCACCAGTCTCAGTGTTAAGGGCTTGACGGCCGTTCTCGCGCAACCAAGTCGAGAGAGGGTACCAGGCATCGGCGATGTTGTTAGTCACACATGCGGCATGTGTTCCCCTGGATATCGCACATCATTAACGAACGGACTCAGAGATGGCTGAGGTCACTTACGAGTTGTCGTAATCGAGGTACTTGTGTACATCCATGACCAGGTTGGTCTTAGTGCCGTCGGGGTTAACAACCATGTTGAGAGCCGCGGCAGAACCGCCAGAGACGAAAGTCTCAGCAGACGTGTAGTCGTCACCAGGGAGAAGAATGATCTGAGAAGTGGCTCTACGGGGCGCCAGAGCGGATCAGCCACGGGGACGCATGAGCCTAGCACCATCACGTACCCCGCGTCACGAATAGCGGTGACAGCATATTGAACCTGGGCAACGAAGACAGTTAGCTTAGGAGCTTGATGAATTCCACATTTTATGTGCTTACCGATTCTGCCCACATGGGGATGCTCTAATCTTTGCTGTAAGCAAGGAAAAATGATACAAACAAGGTCAATTGTACGCACAGGCAAATCATGGGGCTAGATTCAGCGAAGTTTATCAGGGTCTTGAAACAGAGAAGAAAGACATTATCACTGACCTCGTTCATCCTGCGATGGCAATGCTTCTATGTGAGCGAGGGGAATATAACAGTGCAATGTGACGTACACTCCGAAGACAACGTTTGCCTCATCTTTCCAGTACGATGCAATGTTGTACCAGAGCTCGGCGAACACCTCGTTGGTAGGTCCACCTTGGCCAATGATCTATCGCCCTGATCAGGCTATTTCATTTTGCGAAGTTTAATTAACACACCTCTCCGTCGTACCGTGCGTAGTTGTGGATATCAATCTCGCAGTGGGCCCCAACGCTCAAACATGCCGACACGAGCATGTTGTAGTTGGCAAACTGGGTTTCGTTAAGGGTACCAGTGCTTTGGTTGTAGGTGAGGTATTGCCAGCCGACAGGGAGACGGAAAATGTTGTAGCCATCATCGTTGACGAAATGGGTCATCTCGCCGAGACCATCAGAACCTGAGGGTTGAATAGCGTCAATGGTACCAGATAGGTTATCCTGATGCCGGTCCGCTTACCACCCAGCTGCAACAATGGGGGAGTGACCTGAGTGATATCGCATGTCCCATCAGTACCACAGCCAAAGTCTGTTCTCGGGTGTCAGAGATGGCTATCGATGAATCACGAGTAGCGCGCGTACCAAAACCAGCGATGTTGACACCAGCAAAAGTCAACTGCTGGAAAGTTTGCGCCTGAACGGCAGCAGCACTGAGGGCAGCGGCAACGAAGGCGTACAGGTTCTTGAAGGCCATTTTGTGCGAGAAGAGCAGTTACCACTGGGAATTGAAGCTACCCCGCCCAAGGCTTTTATGTACGTCGTTGAGCTTCTTGTCAGCATGTTAAAAATATGTCTTGTAAAGTAATTTACCTGCGAAGCCTTCACACAGAGTTAAATGGAGCCCTGCGCCTCCCATTCCCAACCGAGGTCGCACCGAAGTGCGTCGATACTGGCGTGGTGGTGGAAAATGGCGCTGGCAGTTGATATGTGCTGGAGCAGTTGGGCTTACCTGGATGCATACGCCGAGTTCATTCCACTAGCCAGGTTCAGGCTGTATGTACTGGGCTGTTACGCGGTGGGAAGGAAGCGTCACGCGCACTTCACTGATGATCGATGGTCACGTGAAAAGCGGGTGAACGGATGAACGTCGTGTTATTGTCGGGGTTTATGAAGGAAATATCCTCAGCGTTGATATCATACTGTGGGTTCTGGGAAGCGCTGGCCCCCGTGCAAATGGTTGAAAAGGTGGATTGCTCTACCTCGAAACACAAACCTCAGGAGGGCTGTTTCCTTCCTCTGTTGCCTCTTATCATCGAGGGTGAGGACAGAGCTGGGGTTAGCCTACCACTACAGCAGTCTCCATAATTTCTGGTGTTTATAAAATGCACCAATGCCGCCTCGACCTCGGTACAGGATCCGTTGTGAGTGAAAGGAAAATACATAGGCCAACCAAAAGGTTACGATGCAACTGTAATCTGTGGTCAGGAACCCTCAGGAACACTCCGAAGGCAGATCCAAGTACAGGTACCACGAAGAAGCAAAGTGGGGTTCTTCGAGAGATGATCTTCAAAACTATAACATGAAAACGGCACTTACTTCAAGGGGCTCAAGTCTGGCTTGTGTGTAGGCAAGAGCGCGGGACCGCGATTTTGCACTCCCAAGTACTGCAGCAATAGGTAATCCTGTGCGATATAAGGCTGGGAGCTAGGAGTTCCGGCTTTTGACACGGATAGATTAACTTGGCATCCAAACTATGAGTTCAATTGGTTTCCTGGCGGATGCATGAGGAGAATGAAGAACCTTAAGTAATATACAGAGTACATACTTAGCAAAGTGCATCACGGCGCGGTGTTGAACTCTTGTTCGGATTCGGAGTTCGAAAGTGCCCTTCAAGCTCCTTCACACTGACAGCTATGGAAAGCCGGACGGTCACGCTCGGTTAATCACTGCGGCATCTGGTGCCAGTGGCTGGTTGAATCGGTGACCCCAGGCAGCGTTGGACTTGGGTTAATAATTATTAATGTGTACAGCGTTAATGTGAATATCTTGAGTCACGTGAGAACGCGGGACGTGTTTCTGTGCGTCGAAAAAAGTCGCGTCCCAGTAGCTCGACATTTGCTTGCTTGCTCTCTGTGTCCTCGCACGTCTTTCTGGCAATTTGGTTTGTTTCACAGTCTGTCATGCCGGAATACCGTGAATCACTCATTGCCGGGGAAACCATTCGCCACTTTCTCTCGTCTCAGCCTCTCGGGTCTCTTGCTGTACTTAACCTTTGGATCGACCCGACCGACAAAGAAGTCAAGAAAGCTCCCAAAACAAGCTGCGCTTCACGAGGATACGTCTACATAATGGACGATGCATCGAAGGTCAAACGAGGACAGCTCAATTCCCAGAAGCAGGTATATCCGAGTGCCTTTGCCAACAGCGGCCTTCCGATTTCACAGTGTGGGCTCTGCCTTGTCGACGTCGAGTTCTCGGCTCGAAATGTCATCCTTAATCTTGATAGACAATGGTTGCAGGTATGTTGTCATCCTTTATATGTATTCTCGAGTCGGCGGCTACCTTACACCTGAGCGCTCCTCAGATCCAGCTCTTCACGCACACTTGTGCTCAGATATATACCCGCGTTGACTGGGAACAGGGAATATGCTGCGTTGACAACTGGGTAAGACATTTGATATGCTCTGCATTATTACCATTGATTCTCACCGGCGCTGTTCGACACTTTGCAGAAGCGTGGTTTCAAGATTGGCCTTGCTATTGAATTCCAAGACTACGTACTAGCATTTACCACCATGGATAATATCATTGCGGTTTGTTGTTTCGTCCATCCCTGTCTTCGTCAGGCATCTTCTTACCGGAAACACAGGCACATTGGTCCCTCACACGAAGTGGTCTGCCAGCTCAGCATCCAGATGTGTTTACGGAATTCCACGCCTTTCTCGTGGGTCTAGTCGGATGGATGAAGTCTCGTGAAGGCAAGAATAGGGACAGGCCAGCCATGACAGTGGTGCGGCAAGCATCTGACATCTTTCCGGGTGTCGGGGTTTACAGTGTTTGTGAAATCTTCAATAAAGCAGGTACGGCAAGTACTTCACTGATACTGATGACGCTCAGTTGCATTTCTCTAGCACTCTCCCCTTCGTTAACAGAGGATGAAGTGTTCACGTCAGCATCACGAACTGCACGTCTGTGTTACGCGTTCTATCAGTTCGCAGCAGAAGCGCATGCAAACCTGTGGTGAGTGTTAATTAGTTTGGGCTTGACTAGGCCGATGAACTAATAGCACACAGGACATTTGTGAAGCGTTGTCTGCACGGATACACACTTGCAGCTGACATAAACCAGCGAATGAAATACACTGACCAGTTGGATGTATGGGGTAAGCAGTGCATGCAGCTGTTGCCCCGGATGCACACCCTTTTAGAGAAATTTGAGGTACAACTGTTTTCGGCTTTGTTCTATCCTGACGTCTCATAGTGGTGTTTGAGTCTGTTGTTGCAGCCCAAAACAGATTGGTGATTGACTTGCCAGATGGCCACTGGTCTCGGAGCGACACCCTTGACCTATACGACCCATTTGAGCCATCCCTGGTCTGCGAGGCCTTCAAGAATACTGAAGCTGACCTAGGACCTCTGATCTTTGGTCACTCGGAGTGGGATATCCTCCGCATCGGCCTAGCTTCATCAAAGGCTGCTCATTACAGCCTCGATCCACTTTCTCAACATTTTGCAGAAGGTACGTGGACATCATTCAATCTTTTGAATGTGTACAAGAGTTGTTCTGACAAGGGCCACTTAGCTTCTGTCTCTCACCGGACCTGGTTGGATCCCGGGGCATATGGATCACTGTTCTCTGAGAACTTGCGGGCCCATTGGCGTGCTACTCATGCATATCGTCTGAACAAGACCACAGATACTTGGTCTGTGATTCCTGCAATTTCCGAATACTCTATCAGTCGGTCAGTGGTATATCTGCTACAACGCTTCTGGGTTATGCTGACGCTCTTTTGTTTAGGCCCTCTATTCACTGGAGTGATCCATTCAGCAAATATCTTGGCTCTGAAAAGGACATGAAGTACCTGAAGCACGTTATTCAGACGTCCAAAGTTTGGACGGTGTCGATCTTGATGTGATCTGTGCTAGAAAACAAACACAAACCAACACCCCAGACTCCAACGGAACATACAACAGAGATCGGTTGGGTAGTCTGGTTGTTCGTGGGATGGATACACTTGCTACCACCCAAAAGTCCAGTCAAGGGAGTAATAGGATGAGCGCTACTCTGTTAACCAAGAATGATCAACAAAAGCAGGTTGGAGAGCGACAATAGAATAACGTCAGTCAACAAGTGACCAACAGGCCGTAATGCGTAAAACCGTAGACGTGAATATACCGGATAATGACAAC